>PVJX010015256.1:0-43024 GCA_004027295.1 Dolichotis patagonum
TCTTATAAAACCTTTATCTTGTTGAAGCCATATGTGATAGGTGAAGCTACACCCCAACAAAAATTGAAAATTTACTATAAGCCTCAATTCGATGAATTTTTGTTCCTTTGGGTTTGTTTGAAAGCGAGGACATTGTTATGCACGCAGGCTAATATCAGGCCTGCGTTTTGGACACTTACTCTGCCAGGAGGAGTGAGCCAGCCCCGGCCCAGCTGGTGAACTAGCATATGTAGCTCTCAAGTCACTGCCGCTGAAGGCCAGTGCACATGGAAACCTGCCAAGCCTCCCTGTACCACAGCATTGAAGATCAAGGCAGACATTGCAGCTCTGAGAATGGAAACCCAGCTCCCAGCACAGACGGGGCTCCTCCTGAGAAGATGCATCTGGGAAGGGGGTACTAAACCCTTCCTGGAGCTGTGCTCAGCAAGACTCACAGTCTCCTGGGCACCGAGTTCACACAGAAGCCCAGACTCTTTCTTTTTCTGCTTGGTCCACCACATCTCTAGTCAGGAATAGCTGTAGGCTCTGGCCTCAGCCTGCTCCATACCCCACATGGTCCCCTTCAGCATAATTTGAAGCTTGAATGTTTCCCAGAGGTGCCTGTGTTAGAAGCCTAGGCCCCAGTGTAGTTCTGTTGAGAGCTAACGAAACCTTTCAGAGTGGGACCTAGCGGGAGGCCTTTGGTCACTGGGGATGTGCTCTCAAAGGAGACCCATATCCTTCCCATTGTTTCCATGTACCTACATGTGCTGTCTTTACCACACACTCTGGCCATTGCCATCTAGTACCCCACCAGAGACCCAAGGCCATGAACTCCCCCAGACCCCCATTGTAGATTGGAGCCATGAGCTGAAATAAGCCTTTTCTCTTTATATGTTAACTACCTCAGGCATTTTGTTTTAGTGATAGAAACTGACTGACACACCTTTGAAATCATTCCCAGTCCTGCCTGAAAGAGAAAGGCAGAGTCCTAGAGCATACATGGAGTTTGCTTTGACCCAAATCAAGCAGAAGCAAAACTCTGCCTATAAGTAGCTTCATTTGAGTGTCCCAGTCTTAGGGATTTTTTTTAGTGTTTTAAAGAATCTATGGACTGGGAAGCCGAAATCTGAATCATGGCTCAGTCACGGACCTGAGCCTGCCAAATGACTTTGAGATATTTCTGTTACTTTCCTGAGGCTTCTGCTTCCTCTCTGATCCAATTAGAGTTGACATTCAACATGCTCTAAGGTCATGTGGTCCCTTCTATTCTCTGTCAATTTGGTTAGCTGGCAAGTTAGGAGGAGACAATACGAGGAAATCAAATCCCTGAGGGAACTTAGTTCCTGCAAACTACAGAATCAGCAGTTTAGCCAGTGCATCCACACCAAACTCATTCTTTACTGTGCAAGGTGGCAAAGCTGTCCGTGTCCTGGTCCTGAAACCTGTGGCTATGTTAGTCACATGCTAAAGGAGAAGGTGAGGCTGCGATGCAAAGGTTCAGATTCTGGACATAATATGTGGGTTCAACATAACCGCATAACCTCATAAGAGGGTTCAGAGCCAGACATGGTGATGCACACCTGTAATCCCTGCATCCTGGAGGGCCGAGGAGGAAGGATCACAAGTCTGAGCCCAGCCAAGGCAACCTATCTACTTAGAAAGACTGTGTCTCAAAATACAAAAACAAATACGATAAAGGAGTAGCTACTTCCCCCCAGTACTAGGGGGGAAGAGAAACAAAGGAGGCAGAAGTTATGGGGAGCACCGTGAGGACCAAAACAGATTGGGTGGGATGGTGAGTTTACACAGTAAGCTTCTAGCTGCTGGAAAGGTAAGGGACAGATTCTTCCAGAGAGGTTATAGAATGGAAGACACCCCAACAAACCGCTGATTGTCACTGTGGGGGCCAATTGGGAATTCTCACTTCTAGGGCAGTAGTGTCAGTAAGTGTGGTGTTGAACCAGTTCATTGTAATTGGCCATAGCAGCGGGCAGAAACAAATACACTTACCAAGTGATTCTTGGACAAGATGTAAGGCTCGGGCCTCTTAAATCCCCACTGGCTGGTTTTGTTTGATTGATTTTCAGATCAAATGGAGACAGATATGTTGTATAAGAAAACTGGATTCTTGGAAGCTTTTGTCTTTTCCATCTCCCCAGTGGGATGTCAAATATGCAGTGTGCTCCTGGTGGATTTTCTATTTAACTAATTTTTTCTGTAGTTTACTTATTCTAACTGCTTCTCAGATATGGGCTTACATAACGATTAAGTCACCTCAGAAAACGTTACTATTAGTCTCATTTTATGCCTGTGAAACTTGATCCATAGGGAAGTTTAGTAAATTTTCTATGTTCACATAGCTAATAAATTGAAGCTTTGTTGCAAGCCTTTGTTTTTAAGGACTATATATATATGTATATATATGTATGTATATATATTGGCCTGGGAAAGGGCAGGATTGAAAGAGTGTGACCCATTAGCCTCTTCACTACATGGATCAACAGACACCGAGCCTTTGCCAAGACATTCTCTATGTCGTTGTGTCTGGGACTTTCTGCAGTATTGGAAATGGCCTGAAACTTTGCTAGCTGTTGATGACTGTTGAACAACTGGAATGTGACCGGGCAGCTGAACTTTATTTAATTGTGGTTAAATTTAAACGTAAATAGCTGCATGTTGCCAGTGGCCACTCTCTTGGATGGGAGGGTTCTAAATACTCTGAGGATAGTGCTTTGAGCAGTTCCTGCAGAGGGAAATCCCCCACTCCTGGTGCCAGTGTACCCTAGGTGCAGCCCCACCCTCAGACTCTAAGCTTCCCTACTGGTGGGTGGATCCATTCCTCTAGCGCGGCAGGAAGCCTCTGCTTCCCCTATGCTTGAAGACTGGAGAGGGTTGGGACCTCGGAACGGGGCCTCTGAAACAGAAGAAAGAAGCCAAACTGAGGCCTGTCCAGGAGGAACAGTGACTCCTTCCTAAGCTCTCTCTTCCCACGCTCCAGGCCGCCAGTACCGAGCCAGAAAGGAATTCATGGAAAGCAGATACAGAAGCCAGCCTCTCGGGGCCCAGAGAAGAGGACAGACAGAAAACATCACTCAGGGCTTGGTACAGTGGGCCAGGGTAACTCCCAGTCTGCACCGTTCCTGTTTTGGAACCCCCAGAGCAGCCATCTGAGCAGGTTAAATGCGACATCACCTGTGGCCCTGTGTGTGTGCAGGCTCCGCTTTGCTTTGCAACTGTGTTTCTGGTGCCGTGCAGTATATCTGAGAGGGCAGAACCACTTAATTGATGCATTACCAAACCCTTTGTCAGTAATGCACCTCTCTTCCTCCTTCCCACCTCCTTCCCTCTCTCGCTCCCTCCCTCCCTCATTTTTCCCTGGGTTCTCATTAATGTTTTCCTGCTAAAAGGGCTATGGACCAGTTGGAACATCTTGCACTGCTTCAGTCACCCCAGAATACTTGGAACTTTATGATACTTATTCTTTTTAATGTTTAAGTTAAACACATTTTATTGGTTTGAAGTGCTCTACCAAGATTAATGTTGAAAATACTGCTTTACAATTAAAATGACTACTCTCATGTTGTTTTTTCATTTCTTATTCTAGGGTATACTTTATCCTCTAGTAGATTTTTATGATTTTTTTGTTTTGATTTTTTTAATCACACTAAAATGTCCCTCCAAAGCCTTATGTGTTTGGAGGGTGATTGCATCATAGAGGTGCTGTACTCACCGTCAGCTTCATTCTTTGATGAGTTTGGTGACAGAACGTGCTGTTAGGCTAGTTGCAGACGGGTCACTGCCCTCTCCCTTTTCTTACTGCCCTCGCCCTTTTCTCTCTGCTTGCTGGCTGCCACTGGTTGAGCGCCTTTTTCTGTGCCATGCTCTTCTGCCATCCTCTCTCCGCCTTGGAGCCAACCAACCATGGATGGAAACCGTGAGACAAAATAAACCTGTCTTTCTATAAGTTACAGGAGTCCAGTATTGTATCCAGTGACAGGAAGTGCCTAAACCAGTCACTTACACACTATTTTCTTTGAGTGTTCGTTCTTTGTCTTTGAACTCCTTTTATTGGATTCCTGCATTGCTTTTATTTTTTCTATGAAAAGCTACTCTTTGTACTTAGAATGGCTGCTCACGCATATATTTTAAAACATTCTCACAAGAGAGAAATGTCATTAAATATGACAGTTTAACAAATCTAAATCACAAGCTGCTGTTGAACTGAGTTTTTAATGGTCAGAAAATGTATACTTTCCTCCTAGAGAAAAAATGTGACATTGATATCAGCAGCATCATTTACTACTAAGAAAACACTGATTTTGGAAACCCAGGTTGTATATATACGTGAAATAAGTAGTTTCTCCCATGCAGAAAAACACAACAGAATTTTCACAGGGAAGCAGACATCCTCACATTTCTAGACCTGAGCTCGTGTTTGATTCAAATGTCTCTTGCTTCATGCCCCTGAACGTTACCTTCAATCAAATGCTTCAGCAGAAAGTGCTCCAGTACTCATTTATGGTGAGTGCCTCACATTTGGCTGATGCTCAGTTCAAGCTCTGTTTATCTCTCCTAAAAATATAATGAAGTGACGAGTGAACTTGGTACTTGGTACTTGGAATCACTTGAACAGGTGGTGACTGAAACTTGGGGTAAAGATGAATCGGGAGCCAGAGCTGAAGGGCTGCCTCTCCAAACCTCCTATCCTGCAGGGAGGCAGAGGGATGACTTACTTCTGAAACTGTATGAGTTCTGCCTTCTGAGACTATCGGGAGAGAGGAAAGTAGTTATGGAGGAGAAAGAGTTGCAGACATCTCAGAGTCTCACCAGCTCTAGTTGCTTATTTAGTGAGAATTCTAGAATATCCATCCAGGGATCTGCATGTGTCAATAAGTAATGACAAGCAATCCAGATACACCCCAGTCCTTACTTTGTATGACCGCTCAACCCCATTCAGCCTTGGTGTCCAGGTGCAATACTGCTTAGGTGGCTCTCTCTCTCTCTCTCTCTCTCTCTCTCTCTTTCCCTCTCTCTCTTTCCCTCTCTCTCTTTCTTTGTCCCTCTTCTCCTCATTAAATTAGACAAATCCCAAGCTGATGGGCAGCTCAGTGATAGGGCACTTGCCTGGCATGTGCAAGGCCCTGAGTTTTGTTGCCAGCATCTTGAAGAAAAAAATTAAGTCAGGGATCTTCACGCTATAACCCTAGAAGTTTTTTCAGTTCATTCTACAGATTTCCTTTCATTGACACTATATCTTTACTCTTGACTTCCATTACCTCTTTTATTTTTTTCCATTCTCTTATCTATTTTACTACATGATAGCAGGGAGCTCTTATTAAAAATTGAAGTTCTTCTCTTTTGCATTATGCTATCAGACTGAATACACATAAAATTACCATTGCCTCTTTTAAATCATACATATCACAAGCCCTGCATCAAGAGGAAAAGAAGAGAAATTCTGACAGTGTAGAGGGGAAACTTTTCTCAGGGGAATCTAGGGAGAAGAAAGATATTTTCTGTGTAATGTCAAAACACATTGTGATTAGCTTTTTTTTTTAATCCAAGTGTCTTAGTCGCTTTCTTTGTCATTGGGACAAAACACCTAACACCCACATTTTAAAGGAGGAGAAGTTTAATTTGGTTAAGTTTTTGGAGGCTGCAGTCCACAATCGGCTGGCTCCAAGGCTGGAAGGCACTGTGGGAGGGTCCGGCAGAGGAGAGCTGCTCAGGCAGTGGTGGCCAGGAAGCAGGGAGAGGAGGCAGGAGCTGGGGAGGGAGACAAAGCCTTCTTGGCCCCACCTCCAGCAGCCCAACTCTTCCACTGAGGCGCCACCTCCTAATATCTCTGAACTCACCCTTGGATGAATCCACTGATACAGCACCCCAGGATCTAGTCGCATCCCCAGCACCTGAGAACTTGAGAAGCTATTTTAGATCTAAAATATAACATAAACCAATTTAATTTAAAAGAATTTTTAAATCCAGAATTTTCCCTCTGACCTGAGTCAGCTCACTAACTTCTGGCGCCACAAAGGAACCGCCATGTGGTAAGCAGGGAACTCGACCCTTAGCGCACAGTTTCGCTGTCGTTTTGTGAATGATCTGCTTGGCAGAGACTGAGGCAGGGCTTGTTGTCAACCTGAAAGGCAAACTGAAGTACACCAGGTACCGGAGCAAAGGTTATTCAAGCCAAGATGAAGATGATCACCCAGGGGAAGTAATTGTAACCACCTAGAATCAGTATTCCCCACTCTTCTTCCCACAAAAGGTGCATTTTCATAGATAAAAAAGACCAAATTGCAATTGCATTGGTTAAGGAGAATAACACAGAACACTGACTGAGCTTGGTCACCTTGGTGCAGCTTTCAGGTAAGAATGCCAATGAGACGTAAAAGGCTTTTCCTGGGGTTTTTTATTATTTTCATCACACCAGGGAGTCTGCAGAGACCTGCTATGCTGGGTCAAAATGACCTAGGTGACTGTGGCCTTGTGCCTTGCGTTTCCCAAGGCTAAAGACCTTTGTGGCCTCATTTCAACTTTGCTGTGTATGACATTTTAAATCCTTCCTGGTTATCAGACAGTTCCCATCCTGGTTCAGAGCGCAGACACAGAGACTGTTTCTCGGTCCCTTGCAGAATAATGCTGAAAAGCACCTGCTGAGAAACAATGCTTAATTTTTTATTTAAAGAAAAAACGGGTAAACACAAAAGGTAAACTTTACAAATGGTAAACAACTCAAATTCAAATCACGCAATGACGTTTGTACCCAGAGGTGGTCTATCTCATCTCCTCAACTTCCTGTCCACTGTCCCACCCATGCAGCCAGTGCTAGTTACCTCCAGAGGAGTTTCTATGAAAGTATTCACACATCTATGTGCATATTACTCTATTGGCATATGTGTGTACACATGCACTGTGATATTGTGAAACAGGTGTTTAGTACTCATCCCATTTCCAGGCCGCCAGCTCCCAAGGCCCCTGGAATCGCCAAGGTCCCATATGCAGATGAGGTGACTGATGGCTTGGGTCCCTGAAAAGCAAGATAGAGACCAATTGCCAGAAAAACTTCCCTGAGGTGTCTGCACCCTCATCAACATTTATTGCACTTATCTTTTTGACAGTAGCCACCCCGCCCTCCACCCAACCACCCCCACCCTGGGAGCTTCCCTTCGCTGTTCAGTGGGTTGGCAGCCTGGGAGTCTGGGCCTCAGGCAGGCCATTTAAAAGGAGCACTAGCACAAGTGAATTCCTGAGATCCCAGAAGAAAATAAAATTTCTTTGTTCTGCCCAGAGCTAACAATATCCACCACCTTCATCCTGTCCTGGTAGGCGGGAGACAGAATAACCTTCCAAGCCCTACCTAGAGTAACTCCATCTTGTAGTAGCCTCTCTTTAGCTATCCAGTGGGCCCCTGCCAAGCGATGAGGCTGCAGGTCAGACTGTGGCAAAACAAGGGTGATAACCATGGCCAGACGGTGCTTGCTGAGATGGCCGGAGTCCCCCATAAGAATGAGATAGAAACAGTGCACACCTAACTTTGCCAAGGAGTCTTCTTGTCTGCAGCCGTGCTTTTGCTGTTTTAATTAGAGCCATATAAAAGTGACAGCCACAAGTGAGCTGGCAGTGCAGGACCCTGTAAACTGCCTGCCACTCTGCATGAACCTCTAATCAATTCATTCACTAGCCAAGCTGGGCTTACTGAAGTCACTCTTTGGACCGTGGGCCCCCTCTCAGCTGGGAGGCAGATGTTTCTTAGGGAAATTTATACAGCCTGGGCGGATCATTTTCTGGTTCACTTTTGCTGAAGGCAAAAGCAGCCCTCAGACTGCCGCTTCCTTGCATTTGCGTCACTCCAGTTTCTGCCTTATCAGGCTCAAAGCTGTGCCCTAGTTGCCAGCACTCTTCCAACACGAGCCCTTTGTTTTTCTGTCACTTTCCACTCCCACACCGTGCTGCTCATTTTCCTTTCCCATTTTAGATATTAGCCACTGGCAAGTCCTTACCGTTTGAAATCGCTCCAGTGACTTCAAATTAATATTTCTCGTGTTGCATTCTTAAATATTTTATCATTTTACTGGTGTTTCTCCAAGAAGTGTTTCCAGTGCATTGACCCATCATATTGCCAGAAACAAAGTTCCTGTCATTTCCTAGTGTGTTTCTATCTGCACAGCACTCTAACCCCAGGAGAGCAGGGCATCTATCTCACACCTTCATGGATGCGGCATTTCCACCCATTTCTGCTACTAGTAAAAATGAAATTTGTTTTTCACCTTTATGCCATTTATTTAACAAAATGGGTCCCTTTGCATCTAGTCTATGTAAAGCATAGTGTTACACCCTGTAGGTGCAAATATTAATGAGGTATATACCTTCAATAGCATACCAGTCTGGAAACACAAACATACTTTATATGCAGTATGTCTTATTGATGCATTAGATAAGAGGATGTAGATAAAAGTAGGTTCTTGTGACACCAAACAATAGGGACGTTCTAAGCCACTAAAGATGGTCAAATATAATTCCTTTCTTAGTAAATACCTATATGGAATGAAAAAAGAAAATTTAAAGAATTTGACCAAGCAAAGAAAGCTGTAAGTGTCCTAGTGAGTGAATAAATTCTTGGCATTAGCCATGAATTCATTTTAGTTCTACGGCCCTAGAGGCTTGGCTCAGCACCTTTATAGTATATTGTATTAAGAAAAAGAAAAGGAATTCGAAAGAGAGTTCGCTACTGGTACTTCCCTGTCTGATAGAATCTCCTTGCAGGATAAAGACAGCTCTGCCTTGTGGAGCTCTCTCTTTAATGGAAATGCCTCCATCTTCAGCTACTCAGAACACAGAGGAAGAGTCTGGGGAGAAAGGCTTAGAAGACTAAAAGATATACCTCCAAGAAAGAGATGAAGCACAGAGTCAAAAGAAAACTGATGGCATGTGATGTAAGATTGGCTAAAATTGTTATTTGAGGATGACCTGCAGGAGGAGTCCCCAGTCAGGCACCCAGGGAAATAATAAGCAAAAGAACTCCAAGTCAATGTTTTATACAACAGCAGAGCAATAACTGCTGTAGTTATGCTCAGGGTGATAAAATCTCATCACTGGTAACAGGGTATGGACAAAGCATTAATGCTCTAGCCTTATGAATTTCAGATCAGCCTGAGGTCATTCAACAATTATTGTATTAAAATAAATTTTTCTACTATTTCCCTGGAAATTGTGGCCTATTTCATGATGCACATTTATACATTCTAATAGGCACTTTTTCTTCTTATGCTAGGGACAAAAATTAAAAGCAGAATTTAAAGAAATATTTGTGGCCTTGCAGTGTGATAAAAAGAAACTGAATGGCACCCAAAGGTCTCCCAAAGATATCAAGCTTAGGTCAAATCCATATTTTAAATTGATCATCTTGGGCTGGGAATGTAGATCCATATTTACACATGGTAGCATGTTCAAGGCCCTGGGTTCTATCCCCAACACAAAAAAAAATAAATAAATAAATAAATAAATAAATAAACTCACAGAAGGCAGTGGCCAATAGTAACGTTCCCCTCACCATGTATAATAAATTCTCAACTATAGGAAGCCTGGCACACAAACTATCTTACTTTCTCAGGAGATGGAGGGTCATTGGAAATCCCAAGACTTCAGAATATTATGCAGCACCACGTAGTTATTATCGTCATCCAAAGTCACACAGCTTCCTATGCAGTTGTTAAACTGGATATTCTTCCAGAATGAGTGATACTAAAAAATATACACCACTGTATCACGAACAAGGATTCACCTTGGAGATCTGAGTTTCCATCCTAACTCCTTATACTAGACACAAAAGCTTAGCTAAATTTCCTAAACATAAACCTTGATTCTGGAATAAGGACAATAATCTCTACCCTGCCAGTGATGCCATATGGCTTTGGAAGAGTGGATAAAATCACATCAGAAGTCTCTAGTTACCCTAGAATGTTAAATGGTAACTGGATGATGAATTTAAAATGCCTGAGAATCCTTAGTGTTAAGGATAAGATTCTTTAGGACTTGGGGACTCATATTACTTGGTGTGGTTTCATGGAGTTATTTCTTATCTTATACAGTTAAATTAAACTCCTAGATCATCAGTTTCCTACTTTGAAAACTGAGGCTAGAACACATATCTCTTAAGGTTACTGTAGAAATAAGTGCTACTCTCAGTAGCCTGTAGCCTAAAGTAAAAGTTACAAGGACCTGTTTCTTCATCACATGTATTTTAGAACATCACAGGATAAAATTGGAAAAGTAAGATTGGCATGTTGTTGAGAGCCTATTTGTGGGAAGCAATTTATCCTTGATTACATCTTGTGAAATTTCTTCCATGTAGGCACTTTTTGGTTGATGATCGTTTCTTCATAAATGGGTTGAATTCAGCCCTCCTTGGGGACTTTATTCTCCTCTTAGGCTTGTAAAAATACTCATGCTAATATATCTAGAAAGAATGAAACCCAATTCACTCTGCTGAGTTATCCTTGAGCCTCTGACCCTGTTTCTTGAATAAACCAAAGAATGCAGGCCTCTTGGTCATCAACAAACGACCTTCTCTGACGGAGCGCAGGACTTGCCAGGGGTGGGACCACCACCCAGCTGCACATCCCACACTTGCTGTCACAAGCAGCCTTCATGGAGCAGTTAGGCCACAGAAGGGAAAGAAGTGTAGATGAAGTAATTAGTTTTAGACATGATCAGATCAAAATATTTCAATCCTAGAGTCTCTAATGAAGCATTTAGTGAACAATAAGAATTGAGAAGCACCACTGTCAAGCTGCTTCCTCCATGTGTACTCATGAAAAATATCTCCTGGAGTGTTAATCTACAGAAAAAAATTGAAACCAGCAATATCTATTTCTATCTGAAAGGGTCTAAACCCTACTGTGCATGTCAGCCACACAGTCAGACCCACACTGTGCATGACAGGTGGGGTTCTTGTCCTGTGTGGCTCAGACTTGTGAGTCCACATCACCATGAATGACAGACATCTGTGTGTGAATATTGGCCATTGGACTGTGATTCCAAAATGAGAGGCTTCCTTAAGAAACTGGAACACTCTGTGAGCTCCTTTGGATATCATTTCTAACTGTCTCTTCTCTCAGCAGTCACAGGAATGGCTCCCTTTCATGGCATCCAAGACAACTGCCCAGCCAGGTGCACTTGAACTGAAGCAATGACAGACCAGGTCTGGGGCAGAGGAGAGTCCTGGAGTGCACTGGCAGGGGGGAGGCATTGTAAACTGGATTTTATCATTCAAGTAAAGATCAAGAAGGTCATGACGAATCTGAAGAGAAAAAAATTTTCTGCCTTTGAATTCAGTAGAAGTAAAATGAAAGAGAATATCGCTATGGACTCAAAATCATTATCCAAAAAATAACTAAATAAAAATTCTGCTTTTACAAAATGTAGTGCATATTAACCATCATTCTTCCTGGTTAAATGTCCTAGGGATGCAGCTGTTCACTGCAGTTCTGCTTTTTGAATATTTTCCTTTAAAAGTCCCACAGTCACGAATGGTTGTCTCCCTTTAAAGGGGCTCCACCTCTGCGTGCTATGAGTCTGTCCTGCTCCCCCCTGCCCTCTTCAAACCACACCAAGTGTGGGTCTCCTTAGGAGGCACATGTGCTCTTCTTTCATTCTATTAAGTAGCCAACTACATGGAAAAGCAAAGAGTCCATCTTTGCCTGGGCCATACTTTGAGCTACCTGTGGAAATTTGTAGATCCTGAGTGTTCCTGTTTAGAAAGAAAATGCAGAAGTATTTCCAACAGGGACTACATGTGCATTGTTCTTCTTTCGACAGAAATAATTAAATATTGTCCCAGACACTCTGGAATCCACATCAGGGTGTTCTTCAAGGTCTGTTGCTCACTGTGGAAGATGTTGGAAAGGCCAAACCCAAAGAAAACAGGTAGGGTCTCTTTGTGACCTTATTTTGTGTTCTTAACTATAAGATGGGGTTCTTACAGACCACCTCAGTGGAAAGAAACAAAAGCTAGAATGTGCCAGCAGTGTTTGTAGTAAATCCTGTAGTCAGAGACAAGACAAGAAATAATACTATGCCCATTCTTCAGTGATTTCTCTTTCTTCAAGCAAAGTAGACAATGTGGGGATAAAGCCTCAAGTGTGTAGTTTAGAGTGTGAGTTCTTCTGTAACTTCTATACCTGGAGTCAAAGGAAAGTGGTCTCCAGTGCCAAACAGTTATCACCCTGTTCTGTGTGTCCAAAGGAAAGAAAGCAGTAGTTGGAGTATCACTGAGCTTAAGGCCCAAAGGGAGCACTGCAGTAGATTTTACAATGCAGCTTTCATTAATATTAAAATTATTCCAGGGAAATTTTCTGTACTTTATGTTGCTTTTAAAAATGCAGAAGACCCCTCAGTTGTTCAGAAGTTCTATGATGGACAATTCCTGAAAAATAGCTTGCATTCAGTCTGCAATGAATAGGATGCTACCTTTGCAAAATGTGCTTAGGAAAGTTTTACTACAAGATTGTCATAGCATCCACAGCTCCATAGCTCCATAACTGAGTTGACATATATGGAGGTCAAGAAGGGAAACCATAAAGATTTATTACTTGGGGTAGGAGAACGAAACTGTCAGGCAACCCACACCTCCCAGGGGCTTCACTCTGAGAACAAATTAAGATGCTTGTTTTCTATAAAGAAAAAATACAGATGATCATTATACCATTTAGACTGTCAACAAAAGTACACCAAATTCAATAAAATAGTCAACATAATAGGAAAATAAAAATACATTACATAATTTTCATAACAATATATTATCCAATGTGAAAACATTTTGCTGTTTTTATTTTTCTCACTGCTGTACCCTGAGTGCCTGTAGCATTGTCTTGAATATGAAATGTGTACATCAATACACATGGGAAATTGGAATGGGAGGAAAAAATAGAATAAGCCTTCAATAAGTGAAAATTGAAATATGAGAAGCCATGTTGGATCTAGGAAGAGTACAACAAGAAGCCAATTCACCCTTCCCATGAGCCATGCAAACCATGCAGGGCTCAGGTCCTGGAGGAGTACGAGAAGCCAATTTGCCCTTGGACTGAGAGAGTCAAGAACACTGCACCTCTCTCCCCTGCCCCATAAGCAACTGGCTGATTTGGAGGACAGGCTGAGTTGATAGCAAATGAGGTACAGAAGCAACTTAATACTTGTAGTAGTCTGAGCCTCTATTAAGAGGATAACAGTAAGCAATATAGCAAATATGGGGGTTTCCTTCTGTCTTGTTTTAGAAATCCAGTATTGTTCTCATTGTTTTGTTTTCTTCTATTTTATTGTTTTGTTTTATTCAATGTTCTGTTTTGATTTTACTATGTCTGATGGTATGGGCAGCAATTTTGGAGATAGCAGGAGGCTTATGGTAGCCACTGTTGATTTTCTATTATCTTGTTTTGAAGTACTGTATCACTTTCACTGATTTGTTTTGATTGACTTTATTCTGTTCTATTTTGTTAGGTTTTATTCTCTTTAAAATAAAAAAGAAAAGAAAATTGAAATGTGAAAACTGAAAAGAAAAATCACATAAAATAAATGTAATGTTGAAATAAAATTCAAAATATATAAATGATCACCAAAAAAAGTGAAAAGGTACTCTAACCCAGATGCTTTCAAATTAGGAAATCTGGTTACCCATATGTTGTAAGAAACATACTGATAATAATAAAGTAGCATTTAAAATAATATTAATGAAGAAAACATAACAATGTTATATTAAACAGATTAGAAATTAAGATAAAAATCATTCTGAGAGCAGCAAAAACATTTTCCTATTTTTTATTAAGGTAATAACTTGCAATGAACATACAATCATCATTTTTCTGATACTAATGGAAGCACAATGTCTAATATATGAAGAAAAATCTGATAGATTAAATGACAAATCTACATTCAGTTTTGGAGATTTTAAAACATGCTTATCTCTGAAGCAGCAGATGAGGTACAAACACAGTAAGTTAGAATATAAAGAAGCTGAATAACATAGTTACACTGATTTGTGCTGCTGTAACAGAATACCTGAGAATGCATAATTCACAAAGAAAAGAAATTTATTCTTTCACAGTTATAGACTGTAGATGTTATTGGGTAGTTCCTCTAGAAATGGCTCACCAATCAAAAGTATTCCAGATCCTTCTTGCCTGGAACAAAGAATTGGGTGAGACAAACCAAAAATGGTACCAAAAGTTTATCCCAAAATTGAGAAGTAAATGGGTATGAGAGAAATCAGCTCTGCAGAGTAAACTTGGGCAAAATAAGAGAAAGAAAAGATAAAAGCAGAAATAAAAGTACAAACCGTGCCTGGGAAATGCTGCTTCCTTGGGAAGTCACCAAAGCGGGCTAGCCATGGCATCTCATCTTCTTTATGTTGTCCCCTCAGGAGGGAGCCCCCAAGAAGTTCTGCATATAGGGCTCTGAGAATCATTTGGGCTGGCCTGGGATCTTACAATTGACAGGCACCCCTCATTTCCCCAGCCATACCCCCCTACCCTATATCACAAAATCCAAAATAGGTACTGGCATCTGATGTGGGCTTTCTAATTGTGTCCTTAATTAGCAGGAGACAGGAAGAGAGGAAACTCAATCCCACAGTCCTTGACGGAAACTCCACCCTGGTGACAAACACATCCCAAAAGGCTCTGCCTCTCAACACTCTTGTACCGGAGATTAATTTTGCAACATATGAATTTTGGGTAACACATTCAGACTATAATAATAGTTTATAAGATTATTTTCAGTATTCATAAATAAATTTGATTAGAAGAGAAATAATATATTATTTTCATATAAAATAAAACTATCAGAAAAAAACTAATTAATATTTAAATCACAGAAAAAAATCAACACTTTTCCCAAACTGATTATCTTATATTCAGTAATAATAAAGAATGGCAAAATTACTGTTACCTAGAAAATTTATGCTTATAATTAACAAGGAAATTCACATATAAAAGGAAAGATAATACATGAGCACATTTTTAATATAATAGAATCTATAAAAGAAAAAAGAAAATAAAGGAAAAACGTTAGAGATTTTTTGGTTTTGTTTATGTTTTCTGGTTTTATTGTTTGCTCTGGTTTTTGCTGTACTGAGGACTAAACTAAGGCCTTTGCTTTATCACCAGACCAGTTTATTTATTTGTTTGTTTATTTATTTATTTGAAACAGGTTCTCACTAAATTACTATGTTGCCCAGGCTGGGCTTGAACTTGGTAATTCTCCTGTGTCAACATGCCTAGGTCAAAAATGCTTGTTGTAGGTAATATTTAGAATAATAAGAAATTCAAAACTTTAATAAAATGACTTCAACTCAGGAAACTATGCAAACAAAAGGAGTACTACTATACTACGAGTATGAAAACACATCTCAGGTTATTATTATACTCATACAGGAATAGATGTGCTAAGATCCACAGGACATATCATTAAGAAAATAAGGTGCAAGCTAAATTCAGTAAACTAATGTTACTCATGCAGTAAAAATCAATAATGATATACTTCTGGATATGCATACATTTATAAAAGTGCCCTTAAGAATTCACAACAAATGGTGTTTGTATTTGGATAAGTGATAAGGAAAAAAACTTAGTCATAATTTCCAAAACTCTCTAGACCCAAGAGCCTTAGCATTACTCAAAGTTCTGACACAGACCCCTTCCTTACAGTTCCAGACTTGGACCAGGTCAAATCCAGCCATGTGATTAGCTGTGGTTAGTTGTATGACTGATGATGTCCATACCCATATCTCCAGCTTTGGAGCTGACAAGTTCCTCCAGTTTGCTGTTGTTCTCCATCTGTCTCCACAAAGGCCAAGTAACCATGGTTTGCTGATATCCTCCAAAGGTCCATGTGTTGAAGGTTCATATCTCAGCCCTCAAAGTTCAAGAATCATCACAAATTGCTTGTGAGCTTGGGAGAAGGTGCAGAACCAACAGCCCCTGCCCTTCCACTTATCCTAGCAGACCCAATACCAATCCTGACTCCTGGATCCTCCACCCTTTTCAAGCGCTGCCTGTTTTCTGGCTCTAATTTATTTATTTTATTGCAAATGTGTTTTACTTCCCCTAAAACCCAGATATCAGTAGGATTCTCCTTTCCTCCTCAGAGGTACAGACTTAAGACCTCAGCTCTGGAGGTCTGAAGATCTCCCAGAAAGTTTTTCTAATTCTTAGGCATTTTTTGATAGTATAACCCACACACAGATGGAAGGTACAAACATTTTCAAGTTACAGTGCAGTGGACTTTCACAAGCCCAGCCCACAGAGAAAATAAGATTTATCCCAGCAGCAAGAAAGCCCCCGGGACTTCCCTAAAGACAACGCCCAGGAGTAGTGCTCCTGTTTGCTCACCCGAAGTGACACTCATGACTGCTGACTTTTTCCAGGCACAATTTATGTCTTTCCTGTGCTGTTACTGAGTTGAGAAAAATACTGCACTGTTCCCTAAGAGAGGCGAGACCCTGGGAACACAGGCAAGGTGCTCCTCCTCGGGAGGTTCTGCTAATAGCAGAGTGAGGACTCAGCCAGAAACTCCACCACAGTCACATCTCAGACCTCTGAATCATCATGCGAAACACACTGCAGCATGCACGAAAAACAGCCCAACCAAACACAAGCAGGTGTGTTGAAGAATCACCACCAGTTCTGATATAGACTGTGGCAGGTCCTACATTTATCACGGGAGTCCAGGTTCTCGGTTCTGTGGTCAGAACCTGTAGGGAGATGTAAAGCTCCTGGTGGGAACAGGACTTGCTAAGAGCCACAGCTGGTAGGGAACAGTCTGGAGTAAGAACAGCTTAGACTGGGCTGGTTGCTTTTACCCCCTCGGCACAAGGAACAGGAAGACCCTGCTGCATGAGGGGATGGCGGTCAGCAGTCTACACGCTCGGTAGCCACAGTTCTCTTCTGAATAGTTTCAATCTCAGTTAGTTGGACCTGGAGGCAGAGCCCTTACATATGGTCTTTATGCACACATGTGTCACAGTTCTAATGTGGAATGCTTGCCATAGCTTATAACATACATCCCTAGAAGAAATTCTAAAAATAACAAAGCATTTAAAATTATGTTTTATTGAAAGAATATATTTCATCTTCACAAAATATTATGGTTAAACATTATGAGAGAGAGAAACAAAAGAAAAAAACATTATGAGAGAAAATAACAAAGTGAGTAATAGTTCCTTAATAGACTTCTGATAGAATAACATTTCTATAAAAACATACAAAATGCAAATTTATTTATAAATTTAAACTATTCTGGAAGCATTACCAAAACCAAATGCTAGTATTTACTTCTTGGGATGGTTTCATAATTGAGAAGTAATTGCCCAAAACAAAGGGAGCTTTTACTTTGTCTAAATTTCTGGAAGTTTTAGCTAATTTAATGCTTTTTTTTCTTTTTTTGTAATTTTTATTTTAAAGAGAATAAAACCAACAAAATAAAACAGAATAAAGCCAATCAAAACAAAACAGTATAAGTGATATAGGACTTCAAAATAAGATAGTAGGAAGTCAACAATGGTTACCATAATGCCTTTTGTTATCTTCAAAATAGCTGCCCATTGGGCCAGGGGTTTAGCTCAGTAGCATAAGTGCCTGCTTGGCAAACACAAGGTCATGAGTTCGATCCCTGGCACCAAAAAACAAAAAAGCTGCCCATTCCTTCAGACCTAGTAAAGATCAAACAAAACAGAATAAAACTAATAAAAACAACACAAGGAACACAATAAAGGACTTGAAAACAAGACAATAGTAAATCCAAAATGGCTACCATAATATAACTTGTTACTCTGAAATAACTGTCCATGCCATTGGATATAATAAAATCAAACAAGACAAAACAGAATAAAACAGAACCCCCCCCCAAAAATGAAAATGATTCAGGACTTCAAAATAAGATAATAGGGAGTTAATCATGGCTACCATGCTCAGAAAGAGATCTCCCATAGATGCTACTTTACATATTGTTATCCTCCAAATAGATGATCAAACGACTGGCTTGAGGCCTGCTAAGTCAGGGAAACACGAAGCACTACAAGCATTAAGTTGTATTTTACTTCAATAGCTATCATCACAGCCTGTGTTTCTCCACATCAACCAGTCATTTTGGGGGAGGGAGGGCTTGGCTGTTCTTGACTTCCAACCCGAGCGCTAGAAGGGGCTGGCATTTGGCTCAGCAGCCCATATAGGACACCGACTCGCAGGGAGGGCTTGCTTCTTGTTGAGTTCTTGTTCTTCTCCCCCACAATCCGTAAGTGCCATCAACTCATGGGGAAATCCTGGCATCTAATTTAATAGTTTTAAACCAATACCAATTTATTTATGAAGATATGGCTTAATTGTAGAAAATTTTTAAAAAACTATTCTTAATCATGTAACCTAAGGACACCTTCATCACTGTGGCCAATCCTTGAGAAGTTTCTTTACCATCTTTGCCCAAAATCCAGCATATTCTTCCCCAGCACCCTCCTAACTCCTTGCTATTATTTTCTCTCTTAAGAATTGGGTGGTTTTCTTCCACGGAGCACAATAGCACAATTCTCTCTCTCTCTCTCTCTCTCTCTCTCTCTCTCTCTCTCTCTCTCTCTCTCTCTCCTTTGCATGCTTGTTCTTACCACTTCTGCTTGTAGCAGTTCCATGGAGTCTCACAGAGGGTCTGATCTCAATTGTAGAGGTCAGGCTGCACAGATTAGCAACCTAAACACGCCTTCTGGGGACAAAGTGACCAGGGTATTGCCTGCCAGTCTGGACACTTGCAACAATCCCTCTGCACCTCCAGAGGGAGCCCTGAGTCCACACAGCCACAGACTCCTACAGCCCCATCACATGTATTAGCTTTATTTAACAAGGTTTGGTTTAAATATATAAAATAGGGGATGAATGGATATTTTTGCATTGAAATTTTAACAGGAACAGGAAAAGTGGGGGATGAGGGTTTGTGGCCTTTCACCCTTAGGTCCCTTCAGAGGAAAACTAGGCATCTCTCTGCTCTGTTTGTGGGTCTCACTGTTTAAGACAACATGGAAGGTGAAGCAGAAGTGGAATTGCCTCCAAGAAAAGAGGGAGAGCCTTAAAACAGGGAGAAAGAAGACCTTCAGGAGACAGATTCAGATCCTAGAGAGGGCCTCGGGGACCCAAAGGAGTAGAGAAAGAAGAGGGACTGGGGCTGGGGATTTAGCTCAGTGGTGTAAGCACCGACCTGGCAAGCATGAGGTCATGAGTTTGATTCCTGGTACAAGAAGAAGAAGAAGAAGGAGGAGGAGGAGGGCATAAATAAAGTAAACCCAAAAGGTCCCTGGCATAGTCAAGTATGTATAGGAACTAGTAACATAATAAAGGCTGTTTTGAAATTAATGGTGGGTAACAGACTGACTTGATGAATATTGTTAAGAAAATACGTTGCTTATATTTGAAAGCATCCATATTATGATTATCACAGTGCATAAAAGTGAGTTATTGTACCAGGGCTGAGAAAACATTCTGGGAAGATGGCTGAGTTTTACCACCAGCTCTGCTCCACACAGCGCTGCACCAGGAACACCCTAGTCTATATCTCTACATGTTTTGCATCCAGCACTTGCATAGATTTAAGTAGCTCAGTCACAGAGTGGTTCTAATGAGCTGTGCTCTGGATACCAACAACTTAGGGTAATGGCCAGCATAATAATAATAACAATCACAGTAATAACAGCCCCAAGAACATTCCCCCCTACCTGGTATACGGACCAGAGGAGAGGGTCTTGAAGGTAAATGGGCTCCAGGTTCCTGGTTATGGGTAGGACTCAGCAGCCATGTGAGGCCAACAAGGGAGAATGTGAGATGCATTGAGCTCTCTGATCTTCCCCCTCCTCAGACTGTGAGGGCAACAGTGAAAATCCTGGAGGACTTTGAGAGTAGAGGCTTTGCTCCTAGTATTTCAGGCTACTGCCTAGGGCTCACGCTAAGACAAAGAAGTGTCCCACTGCAGAGCCTTTGGGGCGAGGCGGATGTGCTCCACGAAGTCAGTTTGTGAGCTTGGTTCCTTCCATTTGGTGACACCATTTGTTTCAACACATGATCACCAAGGTTGCCACAAATGGAAAAAAAGGGAAGGGAGGATCACACAGGGGACAGTCATTTGAACCAAGTTGAAGAATGGCAGCCTTAGCTCCTGCCCATACTGAATCTGCAAAAACTCTGTCCTGTGTGTCCAACTAGTGGCAAGGGAAACAGTGTCTCTCCTGTTCACAGGGACATTGTTTTAGGTAACAGTGTGGCTGTCTGTCCTTACATACTGTGGTGCATAAACAAGCTATGAAGTGATGAGAAGACTTGCACCTGGCAACCCCAAGTTCTGTATGCAGCCTATTTAGTCCCAAAGGTTCTGGGTCCTGATTTTGTGTTCTCTGAATTAACAGGAAGAGAGTTTATTGGATGCCTGCTCCCCAGTGATCCCTTTACACGTTAGCTCACTCACTCACTCAGCACTCCTAGCCGGAGCTGGAATAATTCACAGAAAAGGAACCTAAGGTTCGTATGAAGGAATAGTTCACCACTAACATGGTTGACAGGTCACAGGTGATGGTACTGTGTTGTTTGCCTTGTGGTGAGTCTGAAGGTGGATGTGAAATTGTTAGAGGAGTGTTCACATATGTATTCTCAAGTTCAAAACTTAACATCATCATCTCAAAATTTGAAATATCGCTTGATCGGGATATGTCCAGGTATTCGCAAAAGACCTCATGTGACATCCATACCTAATGAAGTCGTTCTGTGCTTGGAGTGTGCATAAACGTCTGAGTACATATGAGAGGCACAAATCAGCTCAGCACAGAAATCCATGTGCCTGAAATGTCAAGCAGGATTCGGGTTCCTTAGACATAGAGTTTTTCACACTGTTGTCGTGTTGGTGGTGATTGTTCTAGTTCATCTTATCCGGCTGCAACAGACTACCACAAAGTATATAATTTATAGCGAACAGAAATTCGTTTGGCTCACAGTTCTTGGAGACTGGGAAGTCCAAGATTGTGGGGCTACATCGGATGAGGGCCTTCTTCCTGAATCATAATGGAGAAGGCATTGAATAGTTTTTCAAAAAGAGGGGGTGTGTGTGCTAGAGAGAGGTAAACTTTCTTTCCTAGCAGACCCACCTTTGTGATAATGAACCCACTCCCATGATGCCATTAACCCAATTCTAAGAGCAGAGCCTCCGTGATCTTCAAAACCATCTCTCAAAGGTCTCACTTCCTAGTACTGCTGCAATGCTCAAGTTTTCAATACATAGTGCTTGCTTCAGCACATATGCTTTAAAAAATGTTTTTTCAATATATGGACCTGGGGAACACATTCAAACAACAGCAACCATTCTCCCTGGCCTTTGGTAGGATTGGTGCTGCCTGAACAAAATGTTCCTGATGTAGAGATCAGTGGTCTTCAAGAAGATCTTGGATGTCACTTGGAAAGAGTGAGCACTGCTGGCCCAGGCCAGAGAAGCTGTTCAGAGATACAGTGCTAAGGAACAAGTCACCTGGTCTTCATGGGTGAGTCTGTCATTGTTGATTTAATCCTCCAACAAATGTCCAAGAAACATCCCGTGTCCCTTCCCTCTCAGTCCTCATGAGGGCTCTTGTGTAGCAAGATTGTGTAACCACCTGAAGATAATTTGTCATTCTTTTAGTGCGTCAGGTTTGTCACCTACTAACATATAGTCTTCCTCAGCACCATTTCACTTCTCTGTAGCAGCTGATCTCCAACACCCAGAAACGTGTGGAGAATTCAATGACTACTTCTTTGAGTGAGAAATAAGTGGATTAAATAGGTGGAGTAAGTGACAATTGTGTTTTAACCACATAAGCTAGCGTGTGGGACCACTACAGTAAAAATAACAGGTATTTACCTTTTCCACAGCAAGCCAGGCTAGGGCTTATGTTCATTGATGTCTTGGAGCGCTTTCTGTTGCTATAAAATAAATACCTGAGACTGGATAATTTCTAAAGAATAGAGGCTTGTTTAGCTTGCAGTTCTGGAGGCTGAGGAGCAAAGAGTATGGTGCTGGCAACTGAGGAGGAGACTTCTTGCTGCATCTTAACACGGGCATCCATTGGTGAGAAAGGCAATCAGCTCAAGGCATCATCATCTTCTTATAAATCCACTAATCGCCTCATGGGGCTCCATCCTCATGGCCTCCTCTAATTCTAATTACCTCCCAAAGGCCCCACTTCTAATACCAATAACACATGAACTGGGAAATTAAGTTGTAAACATGTGAACTTTGGAGAACACATTCAAACCATAGAAATTATGTTATTTATGAAAACAAAAGTCTACCCATTGTGGAATCATTAACTCCTCGGTTAGTCCCTGAACGTGGCCTTGCCAGGAGTGATTGGAGCTCTCACTCTCTGCGGCTCCATGTCAGAGGGCTGGTCCTGCTCTGGCGAGGGACCCAAAGTGTCCTCAGCATTCACAGTGCTGCGTCCCATCTGCCTTTTCTCACTGCCCAGGTCCTTTCTTGGGACTTTATGATCACACACAATTCTCAACAAGGAACTAAACCACATACACGAACACTGCAGAGAAGAAGTAGGTTCTATTCTAAGCCACCACAATAAAACACACGCTGCAATTAAGTGAACCAGGTAGATTATGGTTTCCTGGTACACATGAAAGTTAGGTTTATACTCTGCAGTCTATTAAGTGTGCAACGGCGCTATGTCTACAAAAGAATGTATGAATATTAATTAAAAACATGCTAAGTTTCATCTGAGCCCTCATGAGGTCATAATCTTTTTGGTGGGGGGGGTCCTGCCTCGATGCCGATGGCTGCAGACTGAGGTAGCGGTTGAGGCCCAGGCACCTATGGTAACAGTTTAAGAACAGACAACAGTGACGTTTGTCACATCCCTTGATTCTTCTTTTCACAAGATTTCTCTATAGCACATGTCACTGTATGAAGCATTTTGGCCACAGACCTTCTTTCACAATTGGAGTCCCTGTGGCTCTGCCACTACTTTGTCAGCTGACTTTATAGGGTATCCTTCACTGTGATTTCAACGATGTTCACAGCATCTTCACCAAGAGCAGGTCCATCTCCAGAAACCACTGCCTCTGCTCATCCGTAAGCCGCCGGGCCTCGCCATTAATGTTATCGTGAGATGCCAGCAGTTCAGTTGCACCTTCCCGCTCCTCTTCTAATTCTTCTGCTGTTTCCAGCACATGTGTAGTTACTTCTTCTGCTGAAGTCTTGAGCCCTTAGAAGTCATCCACAAGGGTTGGAATTAGCTTCTTCCAAACTCCTGTTAATGTCGACACTTTGACCTTTTCCCATGAATCTTGAATAGTCTCAATGGCATCTAGAATGGTAAATCCTTTCTAGAAGGTTTTCAGTTTGCTATGCCTAGATCCATCAGAAAGATCACTATGTATCATAGCAAGAGCCTTGTGAAATGCATTTTATAAATAATGAGACTTGAAAGTTAAAATTGCTCCTTGCCCCATGGGATGCAGAAATGGATGCTGTTGGCAGGCAGGAAAACAACATTAATCTCACCGCACATCTCCATCAGAGCTCTTAGGTGCCCAGGTGCACAGGCAACCAGCAGTAATGTTTTCAAATGAAAATTGAGCAGTAGGTCTCAATGGTGAGCTTAAAGTATTAAATAAAACATGTTAGAAACAGATGTGTGGCATCCAGGCCTTGCCATTCCCTTTAAAGGCAGAGTGGATTTGTATTGATCTTAAGTTCCCCAGGACAGTCAGGCTTCAGCATAGGTCACCAGCAGCCTCAGCCCCTAACAAGAGAGCTGGCCTGTCCTCTGAGGCTTTGAAGCCAAGTGTTAGCGCCTCTCTACCTATGAAAGTGCCAGGTGGCATCTTCTTCCAAAAACAGCCTTTGCATCTGCTCTGAAAACCTGCCTTTCTGTGCTGGCCCTTTGGGGTCCCGCTTTAGCCCCTCTGTCAACATTTGCTGCTTCTGCTTGCACTTGGATGCTGTGGCGATGGCTTCTTTTCTTGTACCACATAAACCAAATTGCTGGCGTCAGGCTGGTCTTCTTCAGCTTCCTCGCCTCTCTCAGCCTCATGAGAAGTGCAGTTATAGATTAGGCTTTGGAATATGGTGGCTTATTTGATCTTCTGTCCAGAGACATTTTCTATCAGCAATGAGGCTGTTTTTGCTTTCTTATTATTTCCGTATTCACTGGAGCAGGTCTTTTAGTTTCTTTCAAGAATTTTTCCTTTGTATTCACAACTTGGCTCGCTGTTCAGTGCCAAAGGTCTCCCACATGCCTTCCTCATCTGCTTAATCATTTCTAAGTTTTGAGTTAAAGTGAGAAATGTGTGACTCTCTTTCACTTAACCATGTAGGGGATGTTGTAAGAGTATTCACTGCCCTAGTTTCTATATTGTATCTTAGGGAATCAGGAGGCCTGAGGAGAGGAAGAGAGATGGGGTTGCCGAGTTGCTAGCTAATGAAGTCATCAGAACACACACAGAATGCATTGATTACCTTCACTGTCTTAAACAGGCACAATTCATGGTTTCCCAAAACAATTCTAATAGTAACATCAAAGATCCCTGGAGCTGGGCATGGTGGTGCACACCTGTAATCCCAGCTTCGCAGGACACTGAAGGCAGAGGGTTGCAAGTTTGAGAGCACCTTGGGTAACTTAGTATGATCCTGTCTTTAAAAAAAAAAAGCCTGGAGATGAGCTCAGTGGTAGAGGGCTTCTGGGTTCAATCCCCAGTACCAAAACAAATTTTAAAAATCCCTTATCACAAACCACTATAATAGATGTAAAAATGAAAAAGTTTAAATATTTTAAGACATAAAATGAGCACACACTGTTAGGGACAGAATTGTTACAGATAGAATTGCCGGATATAGTTGTTGGCCCAAAATGTCAACGTATAAAACCTGCAGAATCCCGAGCACGAGAAAGCAAGGCGCGCTTGTGCTACTGCCTGCCGTCAGGGAATCGTCTCTGCAAACCAGATGTGGTTTCTCCATTGGTAGAAGGAGTAGGGCCATGGGGAAAAGGAAATTTCCCTGAGGCCAAGTCCAGCTGAGCTGCCCCCAGTTATGCTCAGCAGTAGGGGGAGCTGGCTTGATGATGTCGCCTGCAGAGTCCCTTGAGGGGATGCCATCAACTTCTTAGACACCATTATTCCTGTCACTCACCCTGGTCATGAATGTTCACATCCTCCTAGAAGCCAAAATATCACTGTCGCCTCTGCCCTGACCTTGCCCTTTGATGGTTCTTCTCCTGACACCTGGTCCCTGACATCCCACACCTCTTCTGTTTTTCTCTTACAGCAATCCTGAAAATAATTTCTGTCCCTTTCCTAAGTAGTCTTCCTGCTTGCTGCTATAACTCAGAGCTGTACGTTTTAGGCTGGTGGAGAGTCAGGTTTGAAACAGCCCCCAGATCATCCTGATTTCCACATCTTCACCCACCGAGCCCCTCCAGCAGCATACAGTATTCAGTTCAGTAATCTTGGGCAGGGAACGTGCTCTTAAAAACCAGAAATGCTATGCCTGGGAGATATATCCAGGCCCCACCTGCCCGATATTGTTCATGAATGTTGGAGTGGGGGTATTATGGTTTATATCAAGATGTCTCCCAAAAGGCCTTATATGCTCATGGGTGGGACTGTTGGAAGGGATTACTGGGCTTATAGCTGACTTGCCATGAGGAGATGAGGCCTGCTCAGAAGAGGTGTGTGCCTGGGAGTGTGGCCCGGAAGGATTTATCTCCCTCCCTATCTCCTCCTTTTGCTCTCTGCTTCCCGTCCGCCATGCCTCTCTGCCATACCACCTTGTTTTGCAGGCAGCCAACCATTCAGGACTGAAACTTTACAACATGAGCCAAAGTAAACCTCTCTTCTTTGAAATTGTGGGCATCAGATATTGCTGTATCACAGCAATGAGGAAAGTAACTGAGACAGGTAGGACGAGAAAGAATCATGCCAGGCTGGCTGGAAAGCAGCTGGGAAGCAACTTTGGATGTTTTGAATTTAGGGAAGAAATTGATTTAAGTTCAAGACCACCTGGGAAATGAGGGACTCTTAATACCTCCAATTTGTCCTGTCTCTCACATGCATTTCCAAAGGCGTTCCTCATTCTGACCAGGCTGGGAGACACAGGGATACCAGGAGGCCTCGTGCTAAGGGGTTGCGGTGATAGGTGTGAGGCCCAGGCGGGATGGTGGAAGGTATCACACTTGCTGGAGGTGACCAGAGCCTTGCTGGAGCACAAGGGACAGGTGTCACTGCAGGGCATGTTCCTCAGGAATGATCAATGCAGAGCTCAGACACTGTAGAGAGGACACAGGTGTGCTGAGCCCCTCTAGGAGGCCAGGTTCAAGGTATGGGTCTGAGACAAGTGTCCTGGGTGAGTCAGGTGGAGGAGGAACTTGTGGAAATGACTCCCCAAGAGAACCCAGTCGAATGTTAGGCAAGAAGTGACCATGGGAGGTAAAGTGAGGGCTGGGTGTGGTGTCACAGGCTCACTGTTCGGCGGACAAGTTCAGCTCTAAAGAAATCAGCAGGGACTGACCAAAGATGTGGAGATGACAAGGTTGGGGAAAGGCTTTGAGGTCAAGCCAGAGTCCGACAGCTGAACTGGGCCACTGAGGTAAAGTGTGAGCATTGGGGGAAAGGGAGGAGGGAAAATTCCACAGATCATTCACACTGGGTAACCCTGGGAAGCACTGGGGAGTGGAGAGTGTCAGAGGACTTTCATTTTGTGACAGATCAGATGTGTCTTCCAAGATAAGGTTCAGGACCTAGAGGATCACAGAACTAACAAAGGGGGATGGAGCACAGAGTTGGGGTGCTGCACGTGCTGTGGAGAGCGCTGCCTGGCCAGTGTTTTAAGATGCTAACTGTGTGGTAATTTGTCATCTGGGAGCAGAAACTTAACACAAGTAGGCCTTCCTCTCCTCCCCCAGATCTGTGTCCAAGCGCTTCCCAAATCCTTGCTAACAGATAATCCCAACTCATTCCTGGCAGACTTGGTACCAGACAACTGGAAAATAGTAACCACAGTCGCTTCTCACTTGTTGAGCACCAAGTAGACACTGGTTACTACGCAGAGTGTATTACAGCCACAGCCCCCCTGATGTTAACAGCCCTCAGGAGAACACAGCCTGAAGACCCAGGAGTGAAGCTTGGGTCACAGAGCCCCACCTGTCACTCTATCAAGTCTCAGAACAATCCACAATACCTACAACGTGCTCCTACCCACTATGGACGTCTTCATCTGTTTTCTGTTGCTATAGCAGAACACTCAAGACTGGGATATCTATAAAAGAAGGAAGTTTATGTGGCCCACACCTCCGGAGCTTGGGAGTTCTAAGATCATAGCACTGGCACATGCTTGGCTTCTGGTGAAGGCCTCAATCCATGACAAGAGGCAGAAGGCTCGTGCCAGGCACAAGCAGACAAAGCATAGCACAAAGGGTGGGCAGCCTGGCTTCCTGACAACTTGCTCTGGGAAACTCACTTCCATGAGAAAGACCCTAATCCTCCTCACCACTAAATCACCTCTGGGAGACCCCACTTTCCAAGGCTGCGACAATTGCATTCAAAGTCAGCATGAGTTTGGGGAAGACACGCCACATCCAGGTCAGAGCAACGGAAAGGGAAAAGCTCTCCACCTTCGGGGCCTCCCGTGCTTGCCCACGACACCCCCTTGTGATAAGGTCAGAACTCAGTGTTTTATTTCATTTTGTGTTTTTAAAGCTCAGTTATGATCTTTGGGGGCTGAAGTGTCCTTAACTCCAGGGCTAGTTAACTAAAATGTTTTTGAGTTACTGAGTTGAGTCATTTTGAAAGCAAAATAAATGCTATACCTCAAAATGTGGTAAATCTATTTTTTTTCTTTTTTTTTGGTACCAGGGACAGACCTCAGGACCTCACACTTGCCAAGTAGGCCCTTACGCTGCTGAGCTAAACCCCCAGCCCTGTAAATCTATTTTCTATAGTTATAACTGCCATATAATCTTTTATAACCATTTTCTCAATTTGAGCTAATATTCAGTTTAGTCTAGGATGGCCTCGACCTCACTACATATAGCAAGGTTTTTACCCTCACTGGGATTACAGGTATGTGTCACCATGCCCTGCTATCCTGTCTTTCTTACAAACAGAAGGAATGTCTAATACGCTGTCACTTGGTGACAGCACACTTAGAAACATGCTAGCCACTCCCAAGCCCCTCAGCACTCAGCTGGCACAAGCTCTCACAGAGCTGCTCTCCTGCTTGGTCCTTTAGGGCTGGACCCTGTGGCACACCCACCCCACGGCACAAGCACAGAAACCGAACCACAGGGAAGATGCCCCCAGGGCCCTAGCTGGGCCTTCTGGTCTCTTCCAAAAGCCAGGAGCAGCTCAGACCATGTAAATAACCATGCTGCAGGTGAGACTGTGGGGTCTTCACAGTCAGGTGAGGAAATGCCAAGTCCTGCATGAAGGTAATGAGTGCTCAGCTCGAGATCTTGGGTCCCTGAGGGACAGACACAGTTGGGGTTCATGGGGGCTTTCACTGCTAATGGGGAGCAAGCCTGTGGGTAGAGGTATAGCACCACAGACTCTGATGCCTCTGTTACCATTTTTATAACCTTGTGACAAACCCTTCTGTCACAGTTTACTTCCTCTACCCTTTCAGTGCCCCTCCAAATGCGACCTCTACTCTGTAGAGTTGTTCTGATCATTGACAAATGTGAACGTCATTTGTTGATGTTAGTATCCACCACTTCATATGTGCTTGGAAATAAGGGTGCTGTAATACTTTACAAACTAGCTGGAGAGTTGGTAGTTCCTGATCTCCATTTTAGATCAAAATATTTCATAATGATTTTACAAAATATTGTCAGGTCCCATAAATTATTAATAGTTTAATCTACTTAAGGCTGCATGTACGTCATTTCCCACTGGCCGTATTTCATTCTGACAGTAATCTCGGGGACAAAACCAGGTCAGTGTGCTTCCTTGTGGGAGCTGCCCATCTGCCCTCCTGAGTCTCTAGGTCCTGGGCACTGGCTGGCATAGGGCAGTTAGGAATCAAGCGGGTGCTTCAGTGGGGAGGACAAAGAACTCATCCCCAGCAGGACTGACCTATGTGTCCCTTAACGGGTGTGTGCTGGGCAGAGATAGATGCTGAGAAGGAATGAGAAAGCCAGACAGGGCGGCTCAGGACCGTGACTGGAGGGATCACTTAGGCCCCTTCCTCGGGAAAGAGCAAAGCTACTTGGAGGCAGCGATACCCAAACATACACGTGTGTCAATATGAGTGTCTCTATGGCCTTTGTTTTTATTTTGCTTCCTCGAGACCCTGCAGGTTATTACAAACTGTTTGCACACAAGCCGGTGCCCACATTATCACCCACCTCTCTGTCCCGCCACGCAACTGTTCCCGTGTGATGGGATTGGTGAAGCTGCTCTTCCCCTGTCTTCCGTCCCCACTTTCCTTAACCCCTGAATCCTGCTAGGCCTCCCTGCTCTGCCTGCCTCAGTCTCCTCTTGTCTCTCAGCCTCTTTGCCCCTACACTCCAGCCTCACTTCTGGTGCTGAGCTTGCACAAGACACAACCTCCATCCACCTTTCCCCACCAGACTCACGTCTCTGCTGGTAACTGCACTGTCTCTGTCCCACTGTCCCCCGGCTTCCTTCAGCTTCTCCCTTTGCCCTGCACCTGCCATTGAATCCAGCCCCCAGGTGTCCTCCCATGCATCACCGGAGACACTCATCCTCTCTGGGCCCAGGTCTTGTGCTTGTTTGGCTCCCCGGGTTGGCCCCAGGTCTCTGAGCTTCCCATCACTCTGATCCTCCCTCCCGCAGTCCCGCCTACCAGGATGGCCCCCTGGCCTCGCCCATCTTCCACAGACACCTTGTTCAAGAGCTCTTCAGGGCAGACTCTTGGGTCTTTTATTAAAATGTGGTTAAACATTGGCAACACGGATTCTAGCTTGTAGGAGAAAAGGGTATGTATATATCCAGCCGGCGACCACTAGGACTCCTGTAGCTGAATGAAAACTGGACCTACCATTCCATCCTGCAGAGGGCGCACCGCGGAACTGAGGAGGGCGCAGGACGGGGAGGGGCTTTAACTTTGAGGCAGAAGCTGTAGAGGCTCGCGAGGAGCTTGTGGGGCCCTGAGCTGCAGCCCCGTAGTGACCACTAGAGTCCCTTCAAGGTGTGTCTTCTTTTCTCTTCTTTTCCTTTCCTTTCTTTTTCTTTTCTTTTTTCTTTTTTCTTTTTTTCTTTTCTCTTTTCTTTTTTTTCTTTTTTTTTCTTTTCTTTTCTCTTTTTTCTTTCCTTTTCTCTTTTCTTTTCTTTTCTTTCCGAAAGCAGGAGCCATTCTCCTACCAGAAACTTCGGCTTCTGGTACTGGGAACTGAACTCAGGAGCCCTCTACCCTTGACACATTCTCAGATCTTTTTATTTTTTATTAGTTTTTATTTTGAGACAGAGTCTTCTCAGGCTGACCTGGAACTTGTAAACCCCCTCAGTCGCTAAGATTATAGGTGCGTGTACCGTGCCTGACTGGAATCTCAACAGGCCTTGCTGAGCAGGCCTACTTAGAGCGTGACAGGCTAGAGTGATGAGCAGCAGCCACCTGTAGGGGGGACAGCCAGTATTGTGGGCGTGGAAGATGTCCCTGCCTGTGTGCAGCTGTGATAACCAAGGGGGCTTGTTTTCATCATCTGGTGGTCTAGGGAGGACGCTCACGCTTTCTGTTCACCAGGAGAATGCAGTGACCTCTCTACAGGGCCAGGCCAGCTCCCAAGTGGTTCTGCTCTCTTTTCCTTCTCAGGCACTGGGATTGGAAGTGGCGGGAGGTGTCCTGCAGAGTTACCGCCCACATGCCAGCCATTCCAGCTGTTCACTCTCAATTCTGCACCCAGGGTAAAACGAGAAGGAGGATCGCCCTCTGGAAAATAGTAAAACCACAGTGAGATGAGCTGGGGAAACAGGAAAACAGGGCTGTACCAAAGGGAAAACCCAGTGTCCAGGGAGCCCCAGTGTCCAGGAAGCTTCTCTCTTCTCCCTGCTGCCGTGGAGCCTGACCCTCCCTTGGTAAAGAGGAGGCAGCGCTCTCCTCCCCTCCTTCCTGCTCTCCTCCATCATTTCTGACCTCTCCCTAGCCACAAGACTGCCAGCCCCTGAGGCCACTTAGATGTCATCCCAGGTATCAGGCAGGGACACGCAGAGCCACCCTCGCTGCCAGGTGCCACCATGAAGAGGCTGAGCACTCCGCCCTCCTCTAACATAGCTACCCCAGAGCACACTGGAGAACCATCCAGGCAACAAGCACAGCCCACCAGAAGTGGGCATGTCTGCCAGCAAAAGCATTTCCCTGGGAGCATTCATGGTACTGAAAAAGTCCTTGAAATAAAAGCAAAATAACTTTGGCTTCTATCCTGAAGACAAGGGCATGTCTTGGTGCACATACGCTGCTATAACAACTACTGAGGTTGACTAACGTATAAACACCAGAAATTATTTTCTCACTGTCTGTGAGGCTAGAAGTCCAAGACAAATGCGAGCTGGTTTGTCTCTCTCGTGAGGGTTGCATCCTGGGAAGCAGAGCAAACACTTTCTTCCAGCCCTTTTATAAGGTGTTGGACCCTGCTCACAAGGGACGAACCCTCAGCGAACCCAAACTCAAACCACAGTAATGTGTACGCAGGGCAGCATCACCAGAAGGGAACCGTGACACCCACAAGAGCACAAGCAGGGCATGTGCTGGGGGTGGAGGGGTTCCCCCCACCAGTGCCCGTGAGCTGACCCCCCCAAGGCCTCGGGGATTGTGGTTCCTCGACACAAGATGACTTCTGTTTGCTCCTCCAACACGGCACAGCTCCTCCTTCTTTCCCAAATTTTCTTATTTAGCTCTTTAATCTGACTAAAGAGAACAATGCAAGGGAAGATGTTAGCCACTACTAAATGCTCATGAGATATTCCTCCACAGCACAGGAATGGTGCTATCCTGTCACTATTAAATTAAAACTGTCACGCTTTTCAAATATCAAAAAGTGGTTATAGCCAGGCATGGTGGCACACGCCTATCATGCCAGCTACTTGGAAGGCTGAGATAGAAGGGTCTCAAATTTTAAGACCAGCCTGGGCAATGTAGCCAGACCCTGTCTCAAAGCAAAAAAAATGAAGAGTCGGGGATGTAGCTGAATGGTAGAATGCTCCTGAAGTCAACATCTAGTACCAAAAAAAGAAAAATCTAGCAATCGATTATACTTCACCTTATACAGAATTAGGGTAGCAAAAATACATGGTTTTGTTTTATTAATTTCTGTCTAACATACATCCCTGGTTTATGTGACAGTTGTGGGTTTCCACACCACAGAGAATGGGACATTGTGTATTTTAAACTCTGTCTCAGGGACCGTCACCTGGCAGTGCCCCACATACCACAGAAGAAGTTTTCAGAGGCACTTCTGCAAGCTGATCAAAATTTCAAAATGATCAAAATTATGTAAAATGGGTTGCACACATCCAAATGCATGGGATTACTATGACATTCAAACTTAATCATGTTAACCCAACAAATATGACGCAGCCACGAGGTTTGTACCGAAATGGTCATGCTGACAATAACTTGAATATTCAGATAAGCATCTTGCAACCTATCAGTAAGGCTTGCCATTGTGCGAATCCCTTAAAATTTCAAAGGAGGAGGTCAGCCAATATTGTGAATTTCTTCAAGACTATCTAGTGAATGATGTTTCATTATGTAGAAATGAAAAGATATCAAAACGCAACTTAACATTATGTAGAACTTAACATTATGTAGAAATGAAAAGATATCAAAACGCAACTTAACATCTGTTTTTTTACAGATGTGATGATGTTTTTAAATCTCAATTCATCAGACAATGCCAGTCCTTAAAGGAGCATCACTGTCTGGGTGAGCCAAACAGTACTTTACATAACTTCTATATAAATACTATTGAGATGCTTACAAAGCATTCTATTAAAGTGTTATTTGAATTTAGTAACTTAACAAAACTTAACAGATTAGTAATAGTGCTCTTTTTATTAGAATTTAAAGTTCTACTTGACATACTAAAGCAATTCATAATTTCTATATTAACAAAATTTAATTGATATACTTTAATAATTATTTCATAGCTTAGTATTAATGAAATGGCACAGATGATATAATGCTAATAAAAGTTTAATTTGTAGGCTTCATGTATGCATAATTCAACATTAATAGTTCCCTTAATTATTGTACCATTACCATTTTGATGATATATCATCATTTAAAGTTATTTCTCTATTTTAATAATACATGTTTTAGTACTTGTCAGTTCTACCAAAATCCCCCAGTTCTTTTGAATTCCATATGTGATGACAAATTATTATCAAATTACCTGCTCTAAAATCCAAGAACTCTCTTTGCCTACTGCTATTGGAAGAAATGTAACTTGCTTTTTTACCACTGTTATGTTTTTTTTTCAAAGGTATTAATTAAAAGCAGTTTTTGTTTTGTTTTCCAAGACAGTCTTGCTATGTTGCCCAGGCTGGTCTCAAATTTCTAGGCTCAAAGAATCCACCTGCCCCAGCTTCTAGAAAAGACTTTTTTTTTAATGTGAAAATTTCTAAAATTATCAACTTCTTTGAAATATAATAAAAATGGGTACAAGTAAGTATACCTCTTCTCCTTCAGTTCAGGAATCATCTCAGAACTGACCCACATGCATGTAGTCAGGGGTCATTGTAATCCCCGTCCCGAGCGAAGTTGAGGTCAGCTATCACAGCGACCTCGAGTTGAATATGGCCTTAGCAGAAACCTGGAACACTGCACAAGTAGCCAGAGCCAGCCTCATGTGTTGTGGCTTCCCATTTCCTTTATTGGCTGATTCATTCATCCTCCCTCTAGCATCACAGCCATCAGAGCACACACTTTATCCTCGGTTCCTGGGGGACAACCTGGTGTCACCCTGCTTTATATCTCCTAAAGCATATAGTGAAAGGGGGAGGGATTTTTCCAATGATGCTAACACTAAAAACGTGTTGGCTATGGAAGTTCGGTTGTTTGAAAGAATGACATTGTATTAAGGCTTCATGAATTAAAGTGCAAGAAAGGAAGTGTATTGAAAGCTCTTGCAATCAGGTTTCCAAACCAGCGTTTTTAAGGGGAATGAATTCTGCCAGCAGGTGGCAAGATGTACAAAGCAGAGCATTCAACGCAGCTAGAATGTAGCCAAGTCTGTTATATTTTAAATGCAACAGGAAATAGCTCAAGTAAATAGGGAATGTACAAGACAGACTTTACATCTTAGTTTTCAAATTTTGGGGTTATTTTTTCTCACAAAAATACAGCCCACATTTTTGAGCCCTGAAGTTTCCGAAATACTCTCAACTAGAATGGATGGATGGTCTACCCGATTTATCAAGCGTAAAATGTCTCCCTTTTTTCTCATTGTGTCTCTTCCCCTTCATCATTCCTGAATCTGAGGAGGTGAGAAATGATTCTGGAATGGAATGCGGATATCTGTGAAAGCCAGAGCCATAGTTCATGTTGGAGTGTAGGGTGGGAACAGGAGGGGGATGTGGTCAAGGTATGTGTGTGTATGAAAATGTGACCCAAGTATATGCATGGGTGAAAATGTCACAATGAAACCCAGTAAAGATACTTTTCTAAGAAGAAAAGATTGTATAAGTTGATGCAGTTATTCTAATTTGCAGAAAAGACTTCATTTGTGGATTTTTAAAGACACCACTAAGTCATGCTGAGTATCAGTTTGCCCAAGGTAGGAGTCAGAGACTGTGTTACCTTTGCTACAGTCCTTCCCTAACTCAGTCCTACAACACGCCTAGATTGAATTCCCATGATATGGAAATCTGTAAATGATGTCCTACTAAGTTAAAAAAATAAAAAGTAAAAATTGAAGCCATGGAGAAGGATTTACCTGGTACTGTCAAAAATATGGTGAATATTTAAAAATTATTAGAATGTGTCACAGTAAAAGATACACTGCCTTTACACCCTCTCAAAAATATTCAAAGTACTCCTCTCATTTCCAAAGCATTTATCCTACCATTCTTGACCATGTAATAATTTTTTTTTAAAAAATGTAAACCTTCATGGTATTTTTCAGTCACCCCTGGTACTGCAAGCAGGACAAGACGATCTCACACAGTGCCCAGAAGGGTGTTCTGGGAATATGGTCTTTGGTGGGACGTTAGCTGCCCAGGTACTGTTGGCTTCGCTCCAGATCCCATTCGTTCACCCTGCACGTTCAACGTGGAATGCTACTGCAGATGCGTCAGGACATGGCCACGTGTGCAGAAGGGCTCTACGTCAGGGTGCAGCACGTCGCTCCCAATCATCCCTGGGAGGTCTGTGCAGGGTGTAGCGGAGAGCTTGTGGGACTAGCAGCCAGCGTCGACCATGATGGAAACGTGTCAGCTGTGGGGATGGCTTCACCGTAGACCCATCTGGCAATGGCCAAGCCACACAGTTCAACATGACCCAAGAAGGAGTTCAGTAATGTGTCTGAGGCAAATATCATGAATTCAACTACAGTCATACCTTTTTGGCTCTCGGGGACTTTTGCCTGGTCTATTGTCTCCCACTGCAAAGCTATATTGATGTTTCCTTTTGCAGGCTGGAGGATGAGGACTTGGCTTGATCAGAAGCTGTCAGTTCCTCCCCTCATTTCCTTCTGCTCCCCCTCACCCTTTGACCGGACTGGGACAGTTTGCTTCAGTGTCCTCCCTGGCTATCTAACAGTGTCCTTCCCAGAAAAATCTAGCAGTGCCCTCCTTAGCTACGCAGCTGCCACTCTCCACTCCGCATGAGTGCACCCAGATGGTCAGCCTGGCACCCCTCTCCATACGGGCCACTTCAGACACTACTGATGCCTTTCTAAAGACGGCAGGGAACACTCTGGCTTGGAGAAGAGCAGAAAGGGAGGGATCTGGGCCCTTATTTACATATCCACAACTCACAGCAAGCCTTCTAGAAGATTCTCTAATTTCAGCCCTGCCCCTACTGACACAGGCTTATAGCTGCTTTATAAGCAGCACCCCCAGCCACTTCCCAGGTTTAGTCCAGGAGGGTCCCCCTCTGTGTGTTGATCCCCCTGTGCTGCAAGAAGGGCTCTGTTAAAATAAGGCTCACTTCGGTGTTCCTGTAAACCTGCTTGTGATTTATTGCTCTGGTACCCTGGGCTCCAAATGTGCTGTAAATATACTCAGGATTCTTATCCTGAATAGTTTGGACAGCATGGTTATTTCAAAAGAAAGCGCGATAAACAGTCAGAGCTGTTAGCCCGGAAGAACACCAGGGACCAGCAGCCTTGGAAAACCAGAACCTGGGAGAGTGCGGGGGCCAGAAGCTGGCAGTGTCAACTATTGACACCCAATGTTATTTTGCCAATTCATGATTTCCACTTGAATCAAGTGCAAGAGCTGTAGGCTAATTGGAAATAAATAAATTGATAAAGAGATACTTTCAAATAGCCAATATAGGATTATTTTGACTCTGAATTCAGATAATTTTTGCCAAGATGCCTCCTCCCAGTCCTGGCTGAAGGCTAGTTCTTCAGTTACCAGGCCATCCAAAGCCCTGGATGCTGCAATTAGAGGTCCCTGAATAGAGCTCGAGGGAGACTCATGAGCAGTTTTCCCTGTGAATTGCACATATTACGACTTATTCCAGACAGAATTCTATATATATTCAACATCTTTCTGGGTTCAGGCTTCCGGAAGTTCAAGCGCTGGCACACATCCGGTAGAGACATTTTTCCCAGAGCTCAGGCTGTCCATTCTCCTGTGAAAGGCTTCATCGGTGTGCAACTGCTAAGGCACTGGAGACTGCCAGGTGGTAGCTCCCATGGGTCAGTGTGACAAGGCACAGTGTGACAAGGGACAGTTGTAAACACACCACATGAGACTGGAGAGTGTCTGCTTTAAAGAAATATTCTTGTCACAGCCAGGAAGAGCGTGTACAGGAAAGCAGGTAGGTGACAGTCAGCTGATGTCTTCAGGTGTCCCTGGCACACATTGTGGTCTGAACAGGGTTTTTCTCTACCATGCTGAGGCTTGGTCCCCAGTGTGAGGCTGATGAGAAGTTGTGAAGCCCTTCACAGGCATTTTGGGACACAGGACATCACCTCCAGAAAGGATTAATGGCCTCTTGCAAGAGTGTATCAGGTCTCTTGGGATTAGTTACCTCGAAAGCAGGTTATTATCAAGCAAGGTGACCCCAAGTTTGGTCTCCTTTGCACATGCTCACTGCTCCATCTCTTCCCTGCCCCACTGCAGTACAGCCAGGAGGGCCTTCAACACATGCTGGTATCTTGATATTTGGACTTTCTGACCACCAGAACATGAACCAAATAGGCTTTTTTCCTTCATAAATCACCCTGCATCAGGTATTTTGTTATGGCACCATAGAAGGCAGTAAGATACCAAGAGAAGATATAACCAGGGTCTTCAGGAAGGAGGCAAGCCCCTCCCAGTCTGGACCATTGGATGGCAGCACTCAGATTGTCTCTCATCTGCTTGACCCTTTGAGTTGGCAAATTCAGCACCAGTGGAGGTTTCCACCACCTGCAGCCACAGGCCTCCCTGTGACACACACTGACAAACCCGCAAGAAGGCACCGCATGCAAGTTCATGCACAAGGGACTTAGTTTTATTGCCATACATAAGCAACCACTTTTTAAAGTGTCTAGGAATAATACTTGGCAATATTGGGAGCTGTTTTCCTTTAAAATACTTCCATGTATTTTTCTTTGCACATAGTATGACTACAGTAGGTTTTTCATATTCCCAACAAATGAGCATATCAAAAATGGTACTAGAAGGCGGGCATAGCAGTGAATGCCTACAATACCAGCATTCTGGGAGGCTGAGGCAGGAAGATCACAAGTACAAGCATATCCTGGGCAACTTAGCAACTTATCAAAACTTCTCTTAAAATTTTTTTCAAAATAAATATATATAAAAAGGCAGAGATGTCACTTATACCACACTCCCAGTGCAGCAAAAAAAAAATTTTTTTTTCCAGTAAAAGAAGGCCAATCTACAAGTTAGGGGCACATATGGATAGAGAGTGCCTTAGCTTGTTTTGGGCTGCCATAACAAAATACCTGAGGTTAGTATTTTACAAAGAAATGAGGTTTATGTTAGCTCACTATTCTAGAAGCTAGATCAGGTTTGTGATGACCTCTACTGTGTCACAAAAAGCAAGAAGCAAAAAGGAAATGGCCACATACAGAAGGAACACATGAGCAGGCAAGCAAGCAAGAGACCAGGGAAGGACCAGGTCACTCTTTCACAACAACCAGCTCTAGAGGTGCTAACCTACTCCAGGAGACCGGTATTAGTCCCTTCCAGAGGTGCTGCTCTGTGATTTAATCATCTCTTAAAGCCCCTGCCACCTCTATATCATTATGTTAGGGACCACACCTCCAGCTCACAAAACTCTGGGGGATAAAATTGCATCCAAAACATAGCAGAGAGCACCTATGGATGAGAAAAGACAGGGAGGAGCCCAGTGAGGGCTCATCTGAGAACTTCTCTGCCTTGGCCATGGTAGGAGACTCCGGCACTCAAGTTCTGACTCACAGCACAGCTTAAAAATCATGGTGCGTATTCAGCGCAAGACCGGAAGTACTCTTTCTTCCAGAGCTTAAAACAATGGTCGCATCTGCATCCTTCCATCTTTCTTGTGTAACAGAAGAAACAGTGTATGGATAAGTGCAGTAATGTTCCCAGGTCCTAAATGTGCTAAATGTGCTGCACAACCAGGTCTTCTTTCAGGGATCTTTTCATTCCAGAAAATCACAAATCCCCCTACACACACCATGTCCAGAGGGGTAAGAAGTGATACATGGAACACTACTGCTTTAAATGATACCTAGGGAGGATTTTGTATGATCATGGCAAGGTTCCCCACTTCAAAGGCTTTGGGACTCTACATGAGACCTGTAAGACAGGAGCATGGGGAGATCAAATCGCACTTCTAACTTAGTGCTAATTTGCATCTCATCTTGGCAAATAGTGGCTTTGATGACTAGAGTAGACAAGGTGTCAGTTATTTTCACTTGATTCTGGGAGACATACATGCAGCCTGCTCTAAAACACCATATGGTCACCACCCAGCACAGCACATTGCTATGATCAATTTGCTGAAAATAAAAGTTGGCAGTTGAATTTCCTAAATAGCAAACTTCTACACTCCGTGACCTCGCGCTGACTAAACCCCTTAGGCTAGTCAGTCATAAATTAATTGTAGAGCAATTCCCATGAGAATGGGCTGTTTCTAAATCCATTGAAGATCACTAGGAAGGGCTCACCAATGGCTTCTCAATTTATTTCATAGAACCCTTGGAAGGATGGTTATTCGTTGACTGTTAGAGTGGTTTGCTTTCTAATGCATGTAATACTTATGGAGACATGTGTATCTGTTTCTCATATCCCACATAATTATCCACTGAAGCACAAAATGAGATAAATATCCCAAACAGAACCACAAGCAAACTAGGACTGACGGTTGGAATAAGATCAGGAAATCTACTCAGAAAAATGTTTTTCTAGAACTGTGAGGACAGAGTCTCCATCAGAGAGAAGTTTCTATGCAAATGGGAATAGAATAACCAAGAAGTTCTAAGGGATTGCAGACACTGAGCAGATTTCACAGGGCACAGAACAGGAAACTGAGGGTCACCATAAACACCCAGCACCCCAGCAACAGACTGTCCAGTCTTAAAGGGAAGTCACAGGTGGATGACATCAAACATAGGAGCCTGTATTTCACGTGGTTCAATTATTCACTGATGTACATTTTGTTTTTACTAACAAATCCACATGTCACCATCACCCCTCCTTTTTTTTCATTCAGGAGAGTTAGTTTAGGGAGTACACACATGGATATGTCAGTCTTAACAGCAATCACAGAGATACTCTCCTAAGAATAATTATATTTGCAGGGCATATTGCAATGGAAGTACATGTGCCGTTATAAACCATGAGTGTATTCAAAGAGGTTGAGGCAAGGAAGAGTGTTTCAGCCATCACTGTTTTGTTTTGTTTTGTTTACTTGTTTAGCACTACTAAGGTTGGAACCAAGGACCTACAGTGAACTATGTCACCATCCTCCTCCTCCTCCTCGTTTTTTGAAGTAGAGTTTGGGAATCTGAGGCAGGAGAATCACAAGTCCAAGACCAACCTGGGGACTTGACTTAGTGAAGACCCAATCTCACAGTTAACAAAAGAGCTTGCATTAACTTGGTGTAAAGGACCTAGGTTCAATTCCCAGAACGTGCACACACACACACACACACACACACACACATCATAGGGTGACACTGAAGCTGGGGATGGGACCTGATCCTGCTAGGCAAGCACTCTGCCACTGAGCCACATCCAAGCTCTACAGACGCATTCTAGACTCTACATGATGCTAGTACTTTTGTATGAATAAGCGTTGCTCTGCTGTTCAAAGCATTCTTGACAACAACCCAACTTCATCTAATCATTTTCCCCTGCTTCACCCATGGGAAGCCCATTCCTCCTTCGGGCGGAGATGGTTCCCATAAAGTATTTGATGCAGGGAAAAAATTAGTACAGCATGATCAGATTCATGAAAGAGGAACAGATAGAACAGAGACGATTCAAAATAGGCAAAGTGTTTCTTTGTAGCTTTGCTGTTGTGAATGGAAACAAAATGAAACACAATCATGAAAGCTTACCAGGAACATGAGCTGAGAAATTGTTCTGTGAACACTCTGGAGTGTGTTCGCACAGATTTACAGCTGCACCGTCACTCGGTGATACAACCTTAAAGGACCATCGTTCCATGTAAGGTCGCTGGTGCAAGCATCAGTGATCGCAATAAAAAGTTGCCAGTAAAATCAAAAGCTTCTTACGACTAAAGACAGTAGTTAAAAGAATAACAAGAGGTGCTGCTCAGGGATTGTGTTTGTCTAGCATGCTCAAGGCCCTGGATTCATCCCCGGCGCTACAGAAAAGAAAATAAAAATAAATATTACCGTCAACTTATGAATCTCACAGGGAGCTTGGAAAATATGAGACACAGTAAAAGTCAACCCTGGTGTCAAAGGGACTCGCCAGAACAATGCACTCCAGTCCTCAGAGTCATTTCCCTCCCAGACTGCCTCGCCCTCCCGACCCAGCCACCTCCCTCGAGTCACCCTGGAGAACGCTGGCCAGAGGTTTTTGTCTTCTCTGTGCCGACAGCATTAGGTCAACACAAGATGGGCACATAGATAAAGTTATCTGATTGAAAACGGGGCAAAGGTCAGACTCCAGCCCACTGAGTCAGACCAGGCCCCTTAATAGAATCGTTAATATTTGACAAAAAGCCTGAAAACCATTGATTCTAGATAGTCAGACTTTCCTCTCTTTCATTCTTTGACAGGTTTAATTATGTCAGTTGTGTTTGTTAATAAAACAATTTGTGTTGGACCTTCATTGTGCTTATACAACACCCAGGATGAGGTTAATGTTACACTGCCAATTTGTTGCTCTTACATAACATTGAGAAGAAACTCACTATTTTGAAATCTTTGCAAATGAGTTCAATAATTCTTTTGGATAAATGAAAAATGATAGATTGGCTCACATGTAATGTAGTTGCCTGGGCCTCTTTTGCTTCTTATGTTCTTTATTCTTATATTGTGAACTCTGCATCCTTCTGTACTAATTATCAGGATATTTAATTTTTGATGTGCACATTAGCTATAGCATGAAAAGAATATAAAGAATCAAAATAAAATTCCACCCTTGTACTCTGGCTTTTATTTCAAGAGATAATCCTTGGTAAAGTTTCTGGTGAAGAGTTTCTGAAAAGTTCTGAGTAAGTAGATCTTATAAGCATAGTTGATCTATGAACAAAGTCTCAGTCCTCAGTTCTTTCCTATGTCCTTTAAAGAGATTCATTCTCAGTACTAACATTTCCAAGGATTAGATTCAGCTGTTGTGATGCCCACATGTCTTTCTGCACACAGATTATCTGCCGTCCCAAAAGCGTCTCTAGGGACGCCACACCCCTGCCGTGAGCTTCCTGTGCCCCCAGACCCCAGCCCGTATAGAGCTGTGCCATAGTCTCAGGAGGCAGCCGACTGGTTTCATGAGACCAGCATGGTGGCACTAGTGTCATGGGAGGACTGCTACCAGAGTACCCACACCTAGCTACCCAGTCTGCTAGCCTCAGGCTGGTCAGACTCCCGACAGGAGGGCTCAGGACCCCCAAGAGAGAGAGCACTGAGAGACAAGCAGGGCCAAGCACCAGCATCTTTTTTTTTAAAAGCAAAGCAGAAAAAAGTGTAGAAATAGCACAGAATTTCAAAAAAAATAACAGTAAGAAATCAATACTAGCTCATATATTACACATTGTTATCTTAGAAGTAGTTGCCCAAGTTACAAAGTCAAAGCACAAAAAATGAACAGATAATCAAACAATGACAGCACAAACTATTCTTTTTGATGAACAGAGAACTATCATGGTTGTCTATCTTGCACACTTACACATACATAGAGTTATATGTGTATATCTACAAGTCGTTCTTTCCTTTTGAGCACTCTTTCCCTTTCATTATTACAATATCTATTGTACATTTTGGATCTTATTACTCTTTCAGTTTATTATTAGTATTATTTATTTTTTACACTAGAGAGACAATACTATATTTACAAATGTGAGTCTGATTTATTTCACTTATGAGTATAGTCTTAAGTTGCCTCCATTTACCTATGAAAGCCTCAAGATCATCCTTTTTGTAGCTGAGTAATATTCCATTGTATAAAAATACATCTTTTTCATCCATTGTGTGGTAGATGGGCATTTGGTTGTTTTCAAGGTTTAGCTATTACAAATTGTGCTGCTATAAACATGGGTGCATATATATCTTTGTGACATGATCTTTTCAATTTTTCTGGGAAAATACCCAGGAGAAGAATAGCTGGATTGAATGGGACTTCCAATTCTAGTTTTTTGAGGAATCTCCACACTGATTTCCACAGTGGTTGCA
>PVJX010015257.1:0-42966 GCA_004027295.1 Dolichotis patagonum
GGTCTCTGTAGTGCAGACTGGCCTGAACTTGCTTACGTACCCCAGGCTGGCCTTGAGCGCATGGTGATCCTCCTGCCTTAGCCTCCTGAGTGCTGGGATTATAGATGTCGCTCCACCTTTCCCAGCTGTAATAATTATTATTAATGCAGAATAATAATTTTTGTTTTTACATTACTGAAGATTCGGCCTTTGGCTTCGCACTGAACTACATCTGCAGCCCTTTTAAAACGTGCTTAAGTGGCTGGGGATTTAGCTCAGTGGCACAAGCACCTGCGTGCCATGCACGAGGTTGAGAGTTTGATCCCCGGTACAAAAAAAAAGTTTTTAAAAGTAAGAGTCAGGTAATATTTCAATTGTAGGTAAATTATAAATTTTATGCCTTATAGAGTTGAAGATATATGTTGTCTAAATATTCAGTCACTGCAAATTAGTAACTTACTCTCCCAACAAATTTGCTTTTTGCCTTTTAGTTGGATGCACAGTACTAATCTTATAATTTTATCTGACTTATGGAGACGTGGTAAATCACTAAAGGTTCATACTTTCATTTTTAAGGAAAACCTACGTTCCTTCACAAAAGATGCTCATGCTCTAATTTACAAAGATCTGCCATTTGAAACTCTGGAAGTTGAAGCCAAAGTGGCATTAGAAATATTTCAACACAACAAGTAAGTAAATTTAGAGCAAGCTTTAATCTCCCAGTATTATTTCTAATGACAAAAACTTAACTTTTTAGCATTTTTACATTGGAGGTGCGAATGACACCATTTTCTTTTCTGCTCTGAGATCTCTTTCTGCATCAGCCTGCTTTGTGTATCTTACTGTTGATTTTACTTTTAAAAAAATGTTCCCCTCTGCTTGGCAAGCGTGAGGTCGTGTTCAGTCTCTGGTACTAAAAAGAAAAAAAAAAAATGTCCCTTCACAGTCAGCAATTTCCTTGCTTTGACTTCTCTGTTTCCTAGACCAAGCCTTCTCCTTATATCAGCATGGTAGTATTCTTCCCCTTTTATTGTCTACTACAAAGCCATAACATGTTAGAAATTATTATTTTGCTCACCTAGCAGCCTTTCTCTCCCATTCATCTGCCCTAACTGAAAAGGGCAAGATTGAAAATGCAAGTTGGGAAGGGAGTTGACAGCAGAGAAAAATGTTTGCATGGTTAAGTCTTAGTGTTCTGCTTTTAAATTATCTGTTTGATGGATTTGTCTTTGTCAGCATTTTAAATCCTGGCTGGCTTCTCAATTCTCTGTACTAATCAGAGAGCTTCTAGTTCACCTTCTTCTACTAGATGTAAGAATATAAACTAAATTTTAATATTAATCTAATAGAAAATTATTACTAATTAGAAACATAGATACTGTGGTCTAAAGGCAAAATACATACCTTCAAATTATTAAAGATGGTGTATTAGAATTTCTTTTAGGTATATAGAAGTTGCATTGTAGATTTTCATAGGGATAGTTTCATAAGGATAGTCATAAGTATGTTCTTGAATTAGTTCATGGAGTTTCCTTGGCTCACATTCTTGCCAGGCATTTCTCAAAAGGAGTATGGCTCATAATATTCTTCTGTAAGACAATTATTTCCATGCTGGAAAAAGGCGATTGTATTCAGCTGAATTTAGAGCAGAGTTGGAAAAAATTTCCTCACTGAACTCTAGGGTATATTACAGCATTTTTCAGTATGTCCTGGAAGCAGCGTACTAAGAAATGAGTAGAAGTATATTATTGTAACTATGTAGATAGTGCTGGAGAATCAAACCACCATTTTCAGCATTTACTTAAAAAAATACGTTGGATTGTCAACACATCAAATCACTTTCTGTCAAAAGTCTTGGTATATGCTCTCCAACAGAAATATATAAGCTGTGAATATAATTTTAAAATGTGTAGTACTATATTTAAAAAGTCAAAAGAATAGGTATAATTAATTGTAATAACATTTTATTTAAGCATTATATTTAAAATTTGATTTCAACATATGATCAATATTAAAAATTACTGATGCTAGCTTATATTTTTTTCATACTAAGTCCTCAGAATCTAGTATGTATTTTACGTTTAAGGCATATTTTAATTAGTACTAAGCATATTTAAGTGCTGTATGCATAGTTATATTACTAAACAGTATTATACTTCCAACTTCCATTGACTGTGTTGAGATTTCACTTTTCTCTGCCTAAGTGTTCAAGCCTGGTGGGGACTTCTGGAACACTATTAAATTTAGCTGGCACAGGGCAGGATGCAGAAGACAGTTTTGGAATGTTTGAGAGGATGGAAGAGTATTGGACTGTGGTGGTGAATTGGTGATTGAACCTTTCTGCCTCAGAGGGAAAGGCAGGAGCCTTCAGAGATGTTGGCTCACAGGGGACCAGAGGTGGATCAAGAGGGACAGTATTGAAGGGAACTGGCCCCCTATGGGGGGGACTCTGGCAGAAGGGAGATGATTCAGTGGGTGGTTTTGCATAAACCAGTGCTTCCTACCCATGCCATGCCATTGTGCTCACACAGATGTGGTCACATGTATGTGCACACTTAATATTTGTTTAGCATCTTGGGCCAAACAAACAAGGTTCTTAAATAGTAGTAAAGTCATGATTTGAATGTGGGCTGTGCAGTTCAACTTGTGCTGTCAGTGATACTGTGCTGTAGAATGGCTAGGACGTGGTGTTGAATTTTGTGTGATGAGAAGGGGTATGGGGTAAAAAGAGGAAATGGCCCTCATCTTTCACTTGGACATGGGTGGTTGGTGGAATCATACTAAGATAGGAAATTCAGGAATAAGAAAAAGTTTAGTGTGAAAAGAGGTAGATAATTCATTTAGTTTGGAACTTTGGAGGATTAAGCTGTTTGTGGACTATTCTAGTGAGTGCGTAGAAAGGTTTTGGATGCCTAGTTTGGAGCACAGAAGAGATAAGTGAGTTAAAGGCAGAGATACAAGATACAACTGTCAGTCAAGGAGCTAGCCTAGGGAGGATGCTAGTGTGTAGGATGGGATCCTTAAAGGGTGGAGAAGAGCAAGCGAGGCTGTGGCAGGGAATGCCTCAGGCCTCTGGAAAGAGCACGGTGACAAGTGGAGGTGAGCTGTGGTGTGAAGAAAATGTGGACTAAAAAGCATCCATTGGATTGGCTGCAAACAGGCCCGGCAGCTGTGGTGTGGAGTTCTAGGGTGGTGCAGATGGACGGCTCCAGGTGAATACCACAGCTGAAGAGGAGAAAGTGAGGTGTCTTAAACACTTTTTTGTTATATATTTGAAACAGTTTTTTTCTATTCTGCTTTTTAGGTACAAAATAGATTTTATAGAAGAGAAGGCATCTCAGAACCCTGAGAGAACAGTCAAGCTACACAGGTAAATAAAGTCCTAAAAATTGACTGATATGTTACTTTAAAGTTCATTATTATTGTTACCACAATGAAGTTTATGACTAAAATAGATGACTTTTTACTGTTGTATTCGTACTATCTTGTTTTCTTGTGCTTTATTCATTGTTTTGATACAGCAGTAAAAGGAAACTTTATCTTTAGGAATGATTGTGCTTTCTGGTTTTCATGTTGCTATTTTTGTTCAAGAGTTGAAAAATGATGCTTAAAAATGAAATTTAATGAAATTAGGCAAGATAATCATTGTTACATGAATTGAACATGGTAGTTCTTCATATCTGAACACTAGTTAAGTTATTCCTTACGTTACAGCCATTGAATTGGAATATGCTGTGTGATTCATGGATAAGAAAGGTCCATCGCTTATGTCGATACTCTTCTATAGGAGCAAATCCAAGTACAGTGCCTTACATAAAAATGACTTGATGGCCAAGATTTATTTTCTCAGCTCTGTTTTCTTCACTTGGACATCACAGTGTTTCCTTGAGAAACTGCTCTTTGTTTCAGGACACAACTGTCCTGTGTTCTGAATTCTGAGCTACTGTTACAGTTTGTTGCAACATTGTAGGTTACCAGTGTTGCACAATTGGATGTGATCAGTAGCAGGATGTATTCCATGACTATTCAAAACCTTTAAATTTACCTAAATGTTAATTAAAAGAAGGGATCACTTAATTTGATTTTCAAAGTTTAGCCATTTTACTTGAGATTGTATGTCAAAGGTTGTTACAGTAGAATTAAATCATGTAGATTGTTCTTGAGTAGAATGTAGTGGCAAAGAGAGTGAGGAATTTCTGTTTTAACCAATTAAAGATACTTTGATGTTGAGCTTTTGTTTACCTTTTAAATCAAATCAGAATTGGCGACTTCATTGATATGAGTGAGGGTCCTCTTATTCCACGAACAAGCACTTGTTTCCAGTATGAAGTGTCAGCGGTTCACAATCTTCAACCCTCTCAGCCATGTCTTGTAAGAAGATTCCAGGGTCTGTCACTACCTGTACACCTACGAGTAAGTACAGCATAAAGTTCTAGGTCTTGCAATTTGGGAAGAGATTGTTTGTAGATATGATTTTATAGCAGTGTGAAGAATATAAATTTTAGTTTTGCTTAAGTTGTGTGTCACTAATATTTTGTAAACTACAGTTTATGATTAAAAACCATTTTGCCTGGGAAATAAAAGCCAATTTGCAAAAGGGACACTTGTTAAAACCATAAAATCAATTTGAGATAGTATTTTTATGTTTTAGATTAGGATAAGGGTACATTGAGGGAACACTGCAATGCATGGGAAGAACTTTCTGGAGTATCTTTGACCTAATGTTTGGCATGTTCTTCTCCCTAATTTTAATGATATATTCATGACTTAAGGCCTATCCTTATTCCAAATTGGATAAATCCCAACCCCTTACCCTGTTTCACAAAGTCCTGCGTTATCTGGCTCTTCCTGCTGTAGTTTGTGCTCAGTTGCTCATTCTGGCTAAGGTGAACATACCATACTGGTCTTACTCTAAAAAGATTTGCACATAGATAGTAATTTTACCTTTTGTTACAGATTGAGCTTATTCTGTGAGAAATAGTTGCTGGATCATCCATATGCCTCACTATAAGCTTCAGTTGCTTAATAAAATTGATGTGGTCATTGTCACTTTACTGTTTTCACTAATGCATTCTGATAATCCTCTGTTAAATAAGACTATTAAGAATTGAAGAAATCGGCTCTATCACTGTACTGTGGTCTTAACTCGCTTCTTCTTATTCTTTCCTGCTGGTGTTAAGAGTGAAGAGATCACAGGTAGTTCCTAATGAGCCTCTTGTGATTACTTAGGATTTAAAGAATAACCTCTAGTGCATTGAAATTGGCTATTTAGAGAAAGAATCACAGACTTTGGGAAAGTGATTCATCTTCAGTTAGCAAGAATATTTTTTATGCTATGAATGATGAAAAGGAATAAAAGAGGAAGAACAACATATTCACTGCTTGTCTTTTTTCTTTAATTGCCAGCAAAGCAATTGTTCTATATACACAGTACCTCTTTTCCCTACTGATTTCATTTTTATAACCACATTATGGTCACATTAGTGCTGTTTATTTTAGTGCTGTTATATATTAGTGCTGTTATTATTAGCTTTTTATTTACTTGTTTTATTTAAAAAGTTATATAAGGACTCAATCCTTTTTGACTTTTCTTCAACAAATCTTTTCTATACAGGCAAATTTTACCATATGGGATAAGCTATTAGAAAGGTCTCGGAAAATGGTAAGTATTTTTTTTCTTTCCATGAAGGAATTTTCATCAAAATTAAGCAACAACAACCAAGGCAGTGAAGCGAGGGTAGTCTCTTGATTTGATAGCCAAGTTAATGTTGCGATTGTTTATCCCAGAGCTGTTTTGGCAAGAGTGAAGTTGTAATTTGGTAATTCTTTTTTGATCTTGCTAATAGCGTGGAAATAACATTGTAGAACTTGAATGGAAATGAGAATATTACTAATAGTAATAGGTTATAATAGTTGTATTGGTATTAAGTCATGATAATTTTTTAATAAACTTAATATATACTTGAAAGTTTATAATTGGTCAGATATTTTAAAGTTGCCTTTGTTAATTGTGTAGTCTAAAAAACCAGATTTGAATATTTGAGAATTTCAATATATAGTTTATTTTGTCTTTGGCATTATGTTTCACAAATAGGACTGATTACAGTTTCATGAAGTCATAGGTTAAATGTTCTCCTTTTCCTTCCTTTTTCAGAGAGCTGTTCTGTATAATCTGACCTAGTATGTCCTTCCTTCTTACCCTAATTTCCCGTGACTTTACAAACACTAATCAAGCTTCTAATTATTATTGTTACAGTAATTACCGTTGAAAGAAAGAGACAGAGTGTTGTCATAGAGGGCTGTGGGAGGAATTAAGCCGGTGGCTAAAGGGCAGAGTTGAAAGTATTTATTAGAAAAATAAAGCTGTTCCTGTTTTTACAGGTAACTGAGGATCAGACTAAACCAACAGAGGAAAGTGCATCTACCTAAAGACTTTTTAAAATTTAAATATGTACAGTAAATTAAAATAAAAGATTTTAATATATCTGTGTGTCCTTACAGAAATTAACTGTTTCTGTCCCAAAGACTAATAGTGAGCTTTGCTTTTTCCTTTTTGCGAAAGGTAAAAAAATTTATGTTGCTCACAATAAAAATTTCACATGGAAACAACCCTTCCTTTCCTGTTCCACAGTTGTAGTACTTGGGCATGTTTTCTTTTTCCTATGTGTATAGCCATACATGTACATATACAGATACAGTTTTAAAGAATAAATAAGGTCATACAGATTTGTTATTTACATTTTTCACTATTTAGGATAGTAGTGTAGTAAACATCTTTCTGCAAAATGACAAGTGTTTAAATAGAGACTGGTGTTATCCAAGTAATTAGCATGTGTTGGGTTTTGTAGTGGGCCCTTCATGTGGAGCTTTTTATTTAATTCTCAAAACAACTTGTTGAGAAGATGTTTCCATTTCATGAAGGAGGAAATAAAGCATAGAGTTTGAAAGTGGCAAAGCTGGAAATTGAACCCAAGCAGTTTCACCAACATCTCTGTTATGCTAGTGTGTACTGCATTGCATATAAATAATCCTATGTGTATAGATTTCAGGTCGTGGATTTACGTACTTATGCTGCCACATACTGGTCTCCAGAAAGTTTCGCCAAATGGTGTTCCTTGCAGCAGTGTTTGTGAATGCCTGTTTACCCACACATTTTTTTTAAGGGTCCTGAGCGGAACATCAGGACTAACTCCAAAGGAAAGTGCTGTTTATTGAACCAGGTTTTTATGGTGAGTTACTGGGATAGGCTTAGGTGGGGGCTGAGGTGAGGGGAGCACAAGATTGGGGAAGTGAGAGTAGCACATTTAGATCTTATTTACTGTTTCAGTTTCTCACACCAGAAAAACATGATGTTTACATATGTTGCATCCATTTACCTATAAAAGTTTCATGTTTATCCTTCTTCATGTCTGAATAGTTCTCCATTATATAAAAATACCGTATCTTTTTTAATCCATTCCTCAGTCAACATTGCCCACACTTTTGATCAAACTGTGTGAGTTTAAAAAAATATTTTACCAAAGTATTTCTTCTTGTTCTGGGGTTTCTGGAACTGGCATAGACTTCCCCTGAATCTCTTATTTTGCCCTGGTTGAGATTTGTTATATTTCCTAGAGTCCGTATCTCCCTGTTTCTTCATGAACAGTCTTATTTTGTTGGGGTTCATTTTGAATATCCTTCCTAAGAGAAAAATGTCTAAAGGTGAGCCCTTGCATATTTAAACCTTTTTTCCTTTGCATTTGATCAACTCTGACTTAATATAGAATTCTAGGTTGAAAAATAACTAAGGGCTTTGAAAAGAGCTGAGTTATCTTCTGCCATCTGATATTGCTAAAGAGAAATCAAAGCTCTGCACCCCTGCCCTCTGGACACCTTTTGGACCATGTTATTTTCAGTGTTGTAAACTTGTAAGAGTCCCAGTCTCTATTTAGATGTCATCAGGCAATTATTCTGCTTGGCATTTAGGAGCCCTTTTCAATTTTTGGTAGCTTTAGGCATAGGAAATTTTATATTTTACTCTTTCTGTGGTGGTTAGTGTGGAGTGTCAACTTCATTGACTTTGAGATCTACATGGGTGACTGGTGGAGCACGCTTCTAGGTGTGCTGGGGTGAGTTATGGGGTGTGGTCTTGGGAGGTCTATGTCTGGTACCTTGCCTTCTTCATGACACTTCCTCTGCTTCTGGCCACCATGACTTAAGGAGAGGAACTTTGCTTAAGTGATGGCCAGCTTTGCTGTGCCATGTCCTTCTGCCATGTTTCTACCTTGCAGCCTATTAACCATAGACTGAATGCTCTGAAGCTGTGAGCTAAATTAAATCTTTAAGTTATGAGTGTTGGGCGTTGTGTCTTTGCAGTGGGAAAGCTTACCTAGTAGAAAGTATCACAAGTGGGGTTCTCACTGTTGACTGTACCTGACCATGTGGTTTAGAACCCTTTGAAATTGGTTTGCAGGAAGAGTTTGGAAAGGTTTGGAGATGGGGCATAAACAAACCTTAAAATGCTCCAAGTAGAGCCTAATGGATGATTCTGTCCAGAGTACTGACAGTAAATGCAGGAATGCAGTCATTGAAGGCCAGACCCAGGAGGATTCAGTTCAGAACAAGGACTCCATTGACAGTTGAACTACAGGCCTTGTAGACAGTTGAACTACAGGCCTTTTCTGGCAGAAAATATCCCTACATTTTTCCCATGTCCTGAGACTTTGCAGGAGACTGAGATTAAAGGTACTGGATTAATTGATTTTGTGGAAGACATTTCATAGCAGCCCAGTGTTCAGACTGTGCCATTTTTGACTGCTTTTAGCCAGACTTACAATGAAAATGGGGGCAAACAGCAGACCAGAGCTATTAGAAAACCTAAGAGGAACCATATGTACAGTTGGTACCAAAGGAAGTATGATTGCTGAAGAGATTACTGTCATTAAGAAAACACCAAGTACTTTGTACAGTGACAAGAAGAAATGTACCTTCAGGCATCTCAGAAATCAGCAAGACTACCCATCAGAGGCTCGAGGGTACAAAAATAGCAACCTTTCATTTAAGAAGATAGTTTCTAGAAGCTTTGGTCAAGAAGGGTCTTTTAGGAAATTGTTTCCACAGGATTCATTTTGTTGCCCTATATAATCACTTGAGACCACTGCAGCCATGGTCCAAGGGTACCTGGCTTCTGCTCCTGCTAACGCCTTGGTGTTGTCTGTATGATGCTGGTTTTACTGGCATGTACAATGCAAGAGTTGCACGTGTATTAATCAGGACAAACTATATGACACCCACGATTTAATGGGCATTCTGTGGGAAGATGTGAACTCCCAAAGGCTTGGGTGGCCCTGCTCCTTTGGCACTGGCAGTGGTTGTAGCTCTCATGGGTTTTCTCTTGGACCAGCTTTGCCCACTTCTTGCAGCATTCCTTAGATGGTCCACATTTCAAGGTTTTCCACAATCTTGGGGTCTCCATTGTACTTTTAGCTTCATCCTCACAGCTTTATGCATTGTTCTCTCGGAGGCACACTGCCTGGCCTCCCAGGCTTTCTGAAATCTAGGTGGAAACCTCCTTCACTTCACAGCTCTTACATTCTGCGTGTGAGTAGAACTACTCAGATGATGCCAAGAGCTGCTTCCAGTTGGAGCAGTATCCAGGCTTCCTGCCATCTTGGCTATACAGGTCTCTTGACTATTACCTGAATCCTGAGGAACAAATTCCCCAGCAGGCTGCCATTCTGGAACATGATATCTTGGTGTGCTCTTCTCAAAGCAGACCTTCAAAAGATGGGGTTCTCCTGCCTGTGATGCCCTCAGGCCATGTTTTTCTATTGTCCTATTCCAAAGTACTTGGCTTCTTTTTAATGCTCATCTTTTTAGTACCCATGATCTCTGCTCCATCTTTGTAGGCCCTAACTTTACCAGGGGTTCCTTTGTGGCCAAATTCAAAATTTTTAAAATCTGCTGAGCCATTTGCTCTTGTAGAGCTGGCTAAAACAGTAGTCAGCCGTACTTGACATTGATTGCCTTAAAATTTCTTCCACCAGATCAGTCCACCGCCTTTAATTTCAGTCTCCTGCCAGAGCACAGCGTACGTGGCCTAGTGTCCAACTGCCAGTGGTGTCCTTCCCAACTGAAAATTCTTGAGCTTGACCTTTTGCTGTACTGTGGTCAGTTTTCTTGTCTTCTGAGTGCTAACCAAAAACTCCTATCAAGCTGAGCTCATTGCATCCTGGGGCTGCTTCTCCAAGGTGCTAACTAAATCTTTCCAAACTCTTCCTGCAAGCCAGTTCCAAAAGCTTCTAAACTACATGGCCAGGTAGCATCACAGCAATGAACCCATTCTGTTTTTCATTAATGGCTGTATTAATTTGTATTTCCACCAAGGGTGTAAAGGTCCCCTTTTCTACACATCTTATTCAGCATTTGTTATGTTTATAGTTTTAAAAAATGATTAGTTGGCTATAGTGACTGGAATGGAGTGTTATCTCAGTATGTGTTGATTAGTATTTTCTCAAAGGAGGATAATATTGAATATTTTTTTCATATATTTGCCCACTTACATATCTTATTTTGAAAAATATCTATTTAAGTCTATTGCCTGTTTTTGATTGGCTTGTTTGTATTTTTGGTATTGAGTTACTGGAATTCCTTATATACTGAATATCAACCATTTGTCAAATATATAGTTGAAAAATACTTTCATTTACTCTGTAGGTTTTCTGTTCACTTTGTTGCTGGTTTCAACAGAAGCTTTTTAGTTTGATGTAATCCCATTTGCCTGTTTTTATTTCTATTTCTTATACTTTTGGGGTCTTATTCAAAAAAATCTTGCCTCTTCCAACATCCTCAGTTCCACCATGTTTTCTTCTAGTAGTTTCATAGTTTCGCTTATTACATTGGAGTCTTTAATAGATTTTGGTTTTTGAGACAGGATCTTCATATGTAGTTCAGGCTGGCTTTGAACTTGCTATGTGGCCCAAGTTGGCCTTTACATTATGGTGTTCTTCCTGCCTCTGCGACCCAAGTGCTGAGATAAAGCTGATTTTTGTAGGTGTGGGTAGAAAGTTCCAGAAAGGTTGGCCATCATTGGACTAGACCTTCCAGTACTATGTTGACTAAGTGTGTAAATGGCCATCCTTCTCTTGTTCCAGATCTTAGAGAACTTTGCAGGTTTTCTCCATCAGTTTGACATTATTACCTTAGTTTATTATAAGGAAGTAGACTTTATTATGTTGAGGCAGGAACATACCTCAATCTATATATCAATCTATATATAATCTATATATCAATCTATATATAAATATATATAACTATGTTAATTTATATATAATTATATAGTTTTATTCAGAGATTTTGTCATAAAGTAATACTGAGTATTATCCAATATATATTCTGCAGCTATTGACATGAACATACGGTTGTCTTTCACTCCATTGATATGTTTATTGATTTGTTTATGTTGAACTATCCTTATAATCTTGGAATGAATCTCATTCAGTCATGGTGAATAAACTTTTTAATATGTTGTTGCATTTGATTTGTTAGTATTTTGTCAAGGGGTTTTTGTATCTATATTTTTTAAGGATATTGGCTTGTAACTTTCTTTCTTGTTTCCTTGTCTGGTTTTGGTATCTGTCTAATGCTGGCTTCATAGAATGGATTCAAAGAATTTCTTTTTTTTTTTTTTTAATTTTATTTACAGAGAAAAAAAAAAAACCCCAAAACAAAACAGAAAAAAGGGTAGCAACAATACAGAATTCCAAGGAAAAAGAGAAAAGAACAAAAAAACACTGAGAAATAACTACTTGATAAATTACATACTGTCACCTTGGAAATAGTTGTTCAAGTTACAAAATTAAAACATACAAAGTAGACATTCAAACAGTGAGACTGTTAACAGTTCTGCTCCACGATCTAACAAACACTTAGTAACATGGTCATCTATCTTACACACTTAACCAAACGTGCAGTTATATCCTTTAGAGGTCTTCATAGGTAAATGGAGACAACTTGAGAATATCCTCATTAGTGAAATAAATAATCATATTTATAAATATCACATTGTGTCTCTAGTGTAAAAAGTAATAAGAAATGTAGGAGTAATAAAACCCAAAATGTGTAATTGCTACTGTAAAAAGAGAGGAAAAGAAAGTGCTTGAAGAATTTCTTAATCATCAGTTTCTTGGAATAAGATGAATTGATTTTGGTAATAAAGCCATCTGGGGGCTCAGCGTTTAGCTCAGTGCTACAAGCACCTGCTTGGCAAGCACAAGGTTGTGGGTTCAATCCCCAGTACAAAAAAAAAAAAAAAAAAAAAAAAGAGAAAAAAAAAAGCCATCTGGTCTTGGGTTTACTTTGCCAAGACTTTTTATTACTGATCCAGTTTCATTACTTGTTACTGGTCTGTTTAGTTTTCCATTTCCTCATGATTGAATCATGGTAAGGTATATGTGTTTGTCCATTTCTTCTAAATTATCAAACTAATTGTTACATATAAAAATTGTTTAGTAATGCTCTGTATTTCTGTGATGTCAGTTTTAATGTCTGTTTTTCTTTATCTGATTTTATTTTAGTCTTCCTGCTTTGTTTTCCTTATTCTAGTAAGGGGCTCGTTAGTGTTGCTTATATTTTTTGAAGACCCATCATTTAATTATGCTGATCTTTAGTTTTTCTGGAGCAGGGTAAGGTCTCTATTTGGCTTATTTCTGCTGTGATCTTTACTCTTTTTGTCCTTCTATTAGTTTGGGGTTTGGTTTGTTCTTGTTTTTCTGGTTCATTAAAATGCTGCAGGGGAGTGTTTGAGATCTCTATACTCTTTTATTTGTTTGTTTGCTTGTTTGTGACAGGGGCTCACTGTGGAGTCCAAAATGACCTTGTACTCACTTTGATCCTCTTGCCTCTATCTCTCAAGTGCTGGGATTACAGATATGCACCATCATGCCCAGCTTTACGCTTTTTTGAAGTAGGCATTGATTGCTTTAATATCTCTTTTAAGTACAGATTTTCCTGTATTCCACAGGTTTTGGTCTATTGTGTTACCATTTCATTTGTTTCAAAAACTTAAATTTTCCTTCCTGATTTTTTTTTTTTGATCCATTGGTTATTCAAAAGTAAATTCAAAAGTAAACCATTGCCTGGCATGGTGTTGCACTCAGGACGCTAAGGCAGGAGAACCGCGTGAGTGAGAGGCTAGCTTGGGTTACACAGTGTGTCCCAAGCCAGCCAAAGGGACATAATGAGACCCTGTCTCAAAACAAACAAACTAAAAACAAAACAAGAAACGAAAAGCTACTTAATTTTCACATATTTATTTTCTGAAGTTTTTATTCATTTCTAGTTTTTGCTTCACTAGAGTCAGAAAAGAATACTAAGTGATTTAAGTGTTAGAATATTTTGAGACTTTTTTGTGGTCACTCTTGAAGAGTGTTCTGTCTACATGGTGTCCAGAAGAATATGTTTGCTGCAGTTGTTGGATGGAATATTCTTTAGATGTCTCTTAGGTTCATTTGGTCTGGGGTGCAATATAACTTCTCTGTGTTGATTTTCTGGTTTAAATGATTTGAATATTCTTGAATATTCAAACTGTTAACTGTTATATTAGAATCTACCACTCCCTTTTGGTTAATATTTGCTTCCTATGTTTGAGTGCTCTGATATTGGGTATATGTATATTCAAAACTGTTATTTCCATTTGATGAGTTGACCTCTTTATCATGTAGTGACATTCTTTGTCATTTTTTTTTTTTGCTTTTGATTTAAAGTCTATTTTGTCTCATTAAAGTATGGCTACTAAACCTTTTTCTTTTGCTGTCCTTTCACTGCCAGTTTCTTCCTATCCTAAGAGATGAGATGTTCTTATCAGCAGTATGTGGTTAGGTTTTATTTCTTAAAAATCCATTCAATTACTCATGTTTTTAAATTTGAAATTTTAATTCATTTACATTTGAGGCAGTTGTTATGGCTTATATCTAGATGTCCCCCCAAAGCCTCATGCAATCATAGATGGGGCTTTCAAGAATGACTGGTTTATGGGTATGTGATAGTAGATCAGTCCCCTACTGGATTAGCATAATTCTGAGTGGGGCTGAATGGATTTACTGAATACAGAGGACCCACCCTGGTTACAAATGGCACCAACCAATAGGCTTTTAGTCTTCATGTTGTAAGAAGGGAATGAATGCAGGAAGGCTGCTGATTGTTACTTTCTGTTTGCCACACCATGAACTGTTTCTTCTCTGCCATGTCCCTCTACCATGCTGCCCTGCCTTGGAATCAGTAACTATAGACTAAGACCTCTACAAGTTATGAGCTAAGATAAGTATTTCCTTCTTTAACTTATGGATGTTTGGTATTTTGTCCCAGTAGTGGAAAAATAACTAAGACAGTAATTATTGCTAAGTAAGTTTCACTATAGTCCTTTGTGACTTGTTCTCTAGTTTTAATTTCTCCTTTTTATAGGCTTCCTTTGAGGTTATTGCTGTAGTAGTGGGTTTTGATTCCTTGCTGATTATGTATGGTTTGTCTATTACAGATTTTTCATTTGTGATTATCATGAGGGTTACAAAATTATTTTTTATTATAACTATTCTGAAATGATAGAAACATTATTGAGAAAATATACAAGTAATAAAGCTCTGCATTTGTAGTTCATTCTCTCATAGTTTGAAATTTTGATGTCCCGTTTCACAGTCCCATTTCAGTTTTCACTATTGCCTGTTAACAGATTAATATAGTTAATAGTTTTGTTTTTAATTTTCCTATTAAAGATATGAGTAGTTTATATACTATAGTATTAGAATATTCTGAATTTGTAAACTAACTTATGCCACTAAGTTTTATACCTTCTAGTCTTTTCTTATTCATTAATATCTGTCTTTCAGTTTGAAGAAATCTCTTTAGTATATACTATAAGACACGTATCATGAAGATATATTCTCTCAGTTTTGGGGGGGGAATATATTTTTTGTCTCCTTTATTTCTGTTGTATAGCTTTGCTGGGTAAGTGTTTTTTGGTTGGCATTTTTTCCCCTTCAATCATGTGAAAATCTCCTCCCAGGTGAATTGGTTTTGGGGTTATCCCAGGGAATCTGTCTGCTGACACTGTTCCCTGGGGATTTAGATGACATTAAGATGACACTGGTTAGTGTCTTGCCCCTGTCTCCTGGCCTCTAAGGTTTCTTGTGATGAATTTACTCTCAAGTGAGTTGGGAAACCTTTATGTATTATTTGTTTTCTCTTGCTGCCTTGATACTTTTCTTTTGACATTAACTTTGGGGTAGATTTCATTGAGTTAAATTTGGTGATTTTTGACCTTCCTGGACCTGTGCATTTGAGTCCTTCTTAAAGTTTGGGAAGTTTTGTGTGATTTTCTCTTTGAATGAGGTTCATGTTCTTTTGGCATTTTCAAGTCCCTTTTGAGCCCCAGGAACCTCAATATTTGGCCTTCGGGTGATGCCCCAATGCTTCCATAAGCTTTCTTCATTCCTTTTCATTCTTTTTAAAAAATTATTACTATAGTGTGTGTTTACAAGTAGCCTATGTTGGAGTTTACTAATTCTGCTTAATCTGTTCTGCTAGTGATCCCTTCTGCTGCATTTTTTACTTCATTTGGTGTATTTTTTCAGCTCAAAAATTTGTTTAAATTTTAAAATTGCTTCCATTTCTCTATAAAGTTTCTCTGTAAGACTAAATTATTTCTGTTTTTTAAAAAGTCATTGTTTTTCCTTAAAACAGCTGTTTTAAGTTCTTCATCTGAGAATTTGGCTATATTCATTGGTATACAGTTGGTTCCAGGCATATTATTTTGACTGTTATGTGAAGTCATGGTTCCTTGAAATTTCCTGATGTTTGTTGGTTTTCAGTTCCATCTGCACCTTGAAAGATTGCGTACTTTTTCCTGTGTTTGTGATCTGGCTCTGTGCCTATCCTTGTAGAAACACTAACCAGGCTATTAATTTCCTTTGAGCCTGTATTCATGTCTGCAAGTTCAGCAGTAGATTATGCACTAAATTCAGGTTTGCCTTAGTCCACTATTGGCATAATTTTCCTCTTTTAGCATTAGATGATAATCCAAGGCCAGGTTTGTCTCAAATCTGTTTTAGTGTGTGGTTTTTGTATGCACTAGGGGAGGACCTGAGAAAAGTAGGTCATCTATGCACGATTTTCCCTGGGTCCAGGATAATTGCAGATGCCTCATCTTGTTCACTGTTCTGTGGTCAGACACTATAGTATTATGCCTGGGTCTTTGCAGAATCATCTTTGAAGGATGAACTCCAGAGGTTTCTATTACGTATGTGGTCCCTAATGCTACCATTCTCTGATGCTATGCTTGTAGAAATCAGTGCAGCGCTGGAGTAGGACCAAGTCCCACCCTTCTGTAGACTGCCTGTTGCCGAGGTATATTTGTGGTCCATGAACAGTCATGGTGATGTTGGCTGGAATACAAGTCCAATAAACTGGTGCCATGTGCCTTTCTCTACGTTGTTTTGCTGTTATTCCAGGGACTCTGTCTGCTGACACTGGCTTGGGGATTGGGACCATTAAGATCTTTGAACTGTTAGATCTCAACAGCCTGGCACTGAGCTCCAAGAGAAAGCTCTTGTGTCTCCTACCCTGTCCAACCCTCAGCAAATGGAATTTTGTTCCAACCTATGCTGCCCAAGGTTGGGGTAGTGTTAATAAAGGCAGTCTCTTGAGCACACAGGGTGATGCTAAACTGGGTCACACTCAAGTCTCACTGTTGCATAGATCTAGAATGTCTCAGGAGTGTATCCAGACCCACCCTGTGGCTAGTGCTGATTTGGGTCAAAACACAAGTCGGTCTCACCAGGGTGAATGAAAGTCTCTGCCTAGTGCCAGTGCAGGACTATAAACAATCTGTGAGCGTTGTTCTAGCAATGGCTTTGCTTTCCAAGGCTACAGGAGAGATGTGGTGCTTTGGCAGCCAAGACTGAAGTTAAGCTGTTTTATGTCTCAGTGTTATTGGACCTGTGTAGTCTGCAGGGTGAATGGCATGCCCTAGGCCCACTCCAGTGTTGATAATGATGTAGGCCAAAACTTGCATCTGTCTCTCCAGCAGGCAGGTGGTCTAGAGGCTCCATCTGCAAATTCTAGCCTACTATGTGAAGCCCTTTTGCTTTCTGCCTGGTGCTGGGTCTAACCACAGTGAGTTTAACACTGTGCTCCAAGGCTGACTTCTGTACTATTATGTTTCCTCTAACCAGAAAATAATCAGCCTTGAAAACTAGTCACCAAAAATGCCAGCCCCAAATACTCTGTCCTTGTCTTCCTTGCCTTATAGAATAGCTACCGAGCTAGCAAATAGTGAAGGGAGGCAGGCAAGGTTAGGCTGCTCACAGCTGGCATTAGTTTTCAGTGCTGATTACTTTCTGGTTAGGTCTTATTTTAGGGGAAAGGGGCATAGCTTTTATGACCTTCCAAGTGGGTGGCATCTTGTGCTCTACTGCCTGAGACTGGGGGAGGGGTGGTAGAATGAATCACTTAGCAACTGATGCAGTCATTGAGGGTGGGGAGAGAAGTAAGATGGAGAACTTGTTCCTTTCTGTCTTCTTCCATGCATCTTTTCTTATCTTTATACTAAAAGCAGGCACTGTGGTTTCTCATCTGGCTTCCTTAGCTCTTATGTATGAAGTTTGGTCAATAGCTATTCAATGGATGAGTCTATGTGGAAGATCATCACTGAGGACCTTAGCCTCCCATGTTGTATTACTTCTGTTTTTTCCTTAATTTGCTTCTATTTTAGTGTTTATGTGATGTATACTTACTTTCTTTTTTATATCATTAGTTTTTAAGCTTATGTTTTTATAAAGACCATAAAACTGTTATTTTCTTTTAAAATTCTGTCTTAGTTACTTTCGCATTGGTGACACAAAATACCCAACACTGACAAGTTAGAAAAAAGGTTTACTTAACTCCACAGTTTGTAGAAATTTCAGTCCTTCGCTGGCTAGTTTCAAGACAAGGCAAGGCAATGTGGCAGAGGGGCATGACAGAAGAGAAACAGTTCATGGCATAATAGGCAGGAGGCAGCAGGGCCTTCATTTTTCTTTCCCTTTTTATTCCATCCAAACTACATGCCTATTGGTAGTACGACCCACATCCAGGATGTGTCTGTTTTGTGCGGTAAATCCATTACCCACACCCAGAACTATGCTAAACTAATCAGTGGGCTGACTTAGTATCATAAACCCATGGTCTAGTCACTCCTAAAATCCCCACCTATTGATTCATGAGGCTTTGGGGGAACATTTAGATATAAATCATAGAAAATCTAGTCATCGAGTTACTGTCTTTTAAAAATAAATTTTAATTCAAGTGCGTCTTACTGTGATTATCATTTGTTGGCATTCCTCCTTTCCTTTTATATCATCATAATCCAGTTTTTTCCTTATGTTTCTGTTATGGTTTGTGTCTGGATGTCCTCCCAAAGCCTCATGCAGTTTTAGATGGGGCATTTTTGGAGGTAGCTGAATTTAGAGTGTGTGACTGATTCTTAGTGCAATGCTGGGGTTAAGGGTGTGAGTGTTATACCTGCCCTAAGGTAGGTAGTCTGCATATGATGTAAAGAACAGAAAGACTTATTCTCTCTTCTCTCCCCTGTTGCTTTTGCTATGTTCAGCTGTCATGAACTGCTGCCCCTCTGCCATGTGCCAGCCTGCTTTGGAGCTATATCATTATGAACTGAAACCTCTGCAAACTGTGAGCTAAACAGACCTCTCCCCCTTTAAGTCTGGGTGTTGGGTATTTTGTCTTAGCAACGAGAAGAGTAACTAAGATATTTTCCTTTTTTTTTAGTTTTTCTTCTAGAAATTACATATTCAGTTTCTATTTTTTGAGTTTGTAGTCACTCATAATTCATTATTTATTCTGTTCTCTACTGATAAACACAAAATAACCTTTTAAAGATAAATTTATCTACTAAGCCAATTTCACATTTCATATGTAGTCAAATATATTAAATGAAAGGGAAGTATTTAGTTTTGGGGAGGCTACTACTGCAGTGTTAAAGGATGTTGAAATTGGGTGTCACTATGTCAAGATTGCTTGTACAGATTAAAAATGCTGAGGATAAATTTTCTATATATTTTTTAAATGATAGAATTTTCTTAAAATGAACCTGGAGACTACTTTCCTGATCTGAAGAATGTAAGGAAAACCAAACTGATGCTTGAATTGTCTCTAATGGATCCATGCAGGCAAACCTGAAAAACAGTTCCTCAAATTGGGACACCCATATGTGAGGTACTGACACTTTTCAGAATAGGTTGAATGTCCAGTTTCAGTGGAAATTTGAATACATTATCCCATTGAATTTAAGCAGCTATCAGCAAAGTGGTGTAGAAAACAGAAAAGTGTAAAATGGTACTATTTTCCTCCAGGAGCTCAATCTAGATAAGAGGATGACCTGGTCACAACAGACCAAAGAGGCTCACAAAGTGAGCTAGAAACTGGGCTTTCATAAAGCAGAGAAGGGTCACTTCATTGTGCAATCCTTGTCAGAGTTCTTTTTCTATGCGCTGTGTATGGGATAAGGGATCAGAAATTGCTGAGCTGCTGGGATTAGGAAAAGGGCAGAGTGTTCCTAAGTGGAGACCAGATATAACGAACGTCACAGCTGTCAGAGTGCATTGGGAGGACAGTGTATTTGTGTCTGTTCCATCGATTTGCTCTTTGCCAGGTGGGAACTGGAACTCAGTCTTTTCTCATTAACCTTCTCTTTCTACTGCTCTGAACAACGGCTGATAACTTGGGATGAGGTAGTACCAAGTCACTGATTGGTTGCAGTGGGTGTGTAGGATATAGGTAGCTGGTTTTGGTGGGGGACTTTCAAGTCAGCTGTATTTAATTGAGGTAGGTAGGACATTTTGTTGGAGAGGGATGATGAAATTTAGAATTTAATTGCTGTTTGTACCCAAATATGTGAACCACAGTATATCACTTATCACTCAGCTTATGTTGCAGTCTCTCATTATAGAGAGGAAATAATGTCTAAGTGGCCATGAGATCTATATGTTACAGGATTTTGGCAGAGCACATTTCTTTCTTTTTTTGTTTGTTTTAAGAAAGGGTCTTGCTATGTATTCACACTGGCCTTGAAGTCACTATGTAGTCTAGTCTGGCCTTGAATTTATGGGGACCCTCTTGTGTCAGCTTCCTAAGTGCTGGGATTCCTAAGTGCACCACCATGTCTGGCTCTGCTGAGCACATTTCTAATCATCAACAGGAGCACTGTGTATAAATCAGTTTATAGAGATGGTTTATGAACCACTAGCATCTGAATCATCCAGTCAGTCTGGTAAAATTGTAATGTCCTCAGCTGTATAACAGAATCAGAGTGTCTGGAGGTGGCAGCCTGAGACTGCATCTTACATGCTTTCCAGGTAATAATGACTGCTCTTGTTCAGATTCTGTGCAGAACTTTTTAGACACTTATTTGCTGTAGGAAACTTTTATTCACCAAAAGTTACCCAGATGTGCTATTAAAGTAAAATGCTGACTCATTTCTGTTTAAAATTGGACTTGGAATAACAATGATGTAATCGGCTGGGCATGGCAGTACATGCTTGTAATCCCAGCACTCTGGAGGCCGTGGCAGGAGGATTTCTGAGAGGTCAGGCCAGCCTGGGCTAGTTAGTTAGTTCAAGGCCAGCTGAACCACATGGTAAGACCCACCCACCAAATAATGGTGTGATAAAGTCAGTAAACATTTGAGAAGCATACGAATATGCAAGTAAAGTGGTGTTTCAGCCCTCGAGGGCATCACTTCTAATGTGGTCACTTAAACCAAAACAAATTATTAAACAGTAAGTTAAGTGCTGGTGAGCTGGGAAATCCCCAAGCATTGCAGAAAAAAGTGGATGACTGTGATCAAAGATAGAGGACATAATTGTGATGACATTTGGAGAATCTACCTAAAAAATTTAGTAGTTGTATTTGTTAGGCAAGTGAAAACTAATACTGAAACAGTTAAGACTTTTTGAAGTACAACAGTAATGGTGAAAAAAACCCCAGTATGAACATTATTCCCTTTATCCTCATTGCTGTTGAAGGATTTAAAGCCCAAAGTGGAAAGCTGAACTCTTATGTTCAAGTTTTACCTGTTGGTTTCACTGTTTTCTATTCATTACAAGTAGAGAACAACCTATGGGGTCAGCTTTTATTGTGTGTTTTACATTTATGGACTCATTAATTTTCTTTAAGCTCCTTTTACTCTTCAAGTTTCCTTGCTTGCTTTGAGGTTTGTCACTCTTCTATTTTCAGAAAAATTTTAATATACGATGCTTCCTAAACTTCAGTATCCTGACTTCAGTTTCTTCTTTTTTAAACTACTGGGTCCACATAACTGCTGACAGAGGGAAGAAAAGGCCTGTTTTTAATTCAGCAAATTTCCAAGGAAGTGGGTCCGATCCTAGACAATTCTCTTGATACTCTGCAGTTTTTCTAAAAGAAATCATGTACTGCATAGTACTTCATTTCACCCAATCTTCTGTATACTAAATTGGGTTGCTTTTACCTCCTTCAATCCCCAGAGAACTCCCTTTCACTTAAACCATGCTTAGTTTGTCTTAGTGTGTGCGCGCGCACACACACACACACACACACACACACACACTCATGCACGCACGCTTGTTACTAACCCTTCCTCCAGTCCAAGTACACACCCAGCCTTATTCATGCTCCAAGAATTTTTGAAATAACTGGATATACTGATCAGGAAGAATCCATCCAAGACCAGGAGATTAACAAACAAAAGCTCAGGGGAGATAGGCATCAGAGAAAACCTCACTATCTTTGCACTATTTCGGGTCTTTGGACTGTTACCATGAGATTAAGGTAAGGCTGGATCTAGAGGGTCCTTGGGTGTACCTCCTGTGGCAGATCATTTGATTTAGATAACTGAATGTAAAAGTTTTAAAGTTTGCATTTACTAGTATTTAACATTTAATACAAAGGACATTGAGGTCTTTACATGCAGCATTCCCTTTAAGATATATATGTATATCATTTTATTTGATGAGAAAACAACTGAGGCTAAGAGAGAAATCAAGTAACTTGCCTAAGGTTCCCGAGGTGTAAGTTCAGTGCTTTTTAAACCCGGCATTTTACAGCACAATTTTTCTTAACGTGTCATGTGATGTTCAGACTTCTTTTTTTTATAACAGTAGGAAGGTAACACTAGAATGGTCTATTGCAGCCCTACCATTCTGTGACCTTGTGACTGTAGATGGCAAGTAGAATGTTGAAGAATTGGGTCTCAAAGCATGCACTCCTTTTGAAGACGTGGCAGATAAAATGAACCATCCTGCAAAATACACTCCAATGTGATGGACCTGCACGGGAGCCCAAGTCATCCCTGGGCGAAAGAACTTTAGCTTGGCAGCAGGCACGTCAACAGAAATCAGTGAAGCCAAGAAGGTGAGCCTCTATGAGAATCCCGTGTTCTAGCAGTCAGCAACATTCACTTTAACCATCCTTGGAGTTTTTCCTATTGTCTTCTGCCTATCTTCGGAAATTACAACTTGTAATTTCAGAAATTACAATTTGTAATTGTAATTGCATTGCAATTGCAAATGAAACAGGGCCATAATATATCATTTTAAATCAACTGAAGACTCATGCAGTTTATTTGCTTACAGTGAACCAAGTGACAAAATGTTGAGAATTGTTCAAACAAGTACACATTAAATATGCTAACAAGTACAAATGGTGTGTTAAGTGATATAATTAGATGTGGAGTAGAATGGTACAAATCCAAACCTTAATAATTCTGTAAACCAAATCATTCTTTTATCTAATAAAGTAGGAGAACTCATTTTTGGATTAATTTTACTACAGCTTTAATGTAGCACTTTACTATCTTACAATAACTGTTCTGTATCCCATGTAAGCCTCACACCAACTTTGTAGAGTTTTAGCCCCATTTAATGGATGAAGAAACAGGCTTAGCGGGGAAAGGTGGATTTCTGACTCTACTACATCATTATGTGGCTTAGCTACTCAACTTGAGCCTACATTTGGGACTTCATTCGAAATATGAAGTTTAAAAAAGGAAATCTTTGTGTCATGTATAGAAAAGGCAGGCAATTCTCAAATGTTATTTGCCATGCAATTTGTTAATTATATTTCATTATACACAGTGTTATTTCCTCTTACAAGTATTAACTTTAAATTGAAAATGTATGAATAGAAAATTGTTAATTGGAGGAAAATGCCAGTGTCTTTTAAAAAATGTTTCCACCCAGGCATGGTGGTACACACCTGTTATCCCAGGACATGGGAGGCCAAGGCAAGACGATGCTGTGAGTTTGAGGCTAGCCTGGGCTACAGAGTGAGTTCAAGGCCACTCTGGACTGCATAGTGACACCCTGTCTCAGAAAGCCCCCCCCCAAAAAAAAAGCTTCCAAACAATACATAATGTCACTGGAGAATGGTTGTCTAACTTTTAACTGTGAAGATACTATGGAAATTTGTTTTATGGTGTGCTTAGTGTTAGGTGAACCATCAAAACTGCTTATGAACAGTGATATTGTAATGAACAAACCATTACTTGGAATTTAAGCCAATAAAAATATATTTTCTTTTAAAGAGAAATATCAGTGTGTGGGTTTGAAGATGAAAGTAAAAATGTCCGTGTGTGTGATACTGCTGATAAATCTTTTAAATGACCTTATTCTTAAAAGTTAAAGTGGAACATCCCAGTACCAGATTAACAAATTTAACAACGATAAAGCCTGAAGTCTAAGTTATCCAGCAGAGTGACTCATGCTTCTTTGTCATCCTCCCACGGCAGTAAGTTGTTCCATGTGAATGCTAGTAACAGGCATCATACCCTGTTAATGCTAACATGTAGGAGTCAGTTAGAGGTAAAAACCCCTATCACGATTAGCATTAACAGCATACAGCCTACAGCAAGCTTCCAGCACTTACAGGATGAGGCATAAAGAATTTAAACCACAGATTTCCCCTTCCTGATTTGCGCCACCTGCAAAGAGAGAAAAAATAGTTGCGTATGCACATGCAGTAATGAAGATGGAGTGTTAGGATATAAATCTGAATGCAAAACAGTCTTTATTTTCTTTTGCAGGAAAAGAGCTCCTTAAATCCTAGGAAATAATTTGTTGAAAAAGGCTAAGAATCTGGCAATTAAAAAATAATACTATTACTTTTCAGTATATTTGAAGACTTTTTAAAGTTTCCAATTCTATTCTGTAGTTGAATAATTTACGCATATATATCATTTTCCTTAAAACAAAAAGAAAACCACTCCTCAAAGTCCCCAAATGCTAAAATGAAAAGGAGATTGATTTCTGGTACGGTGTTATGTATTCTATTTCCCACTGAGGATCTAGACAAGTTAAGTAAAAGACAACAATGTTCAGAAAAGTACTTTATAATTTATGAAATTAAAAGAGAATTAACCTTTTCATAAAAGTAGGAGTTGAGTTAAGCATTTGAAGTTGTGCTGTTATTCTTTCAGGAAATATGACACAGACCATGCAGGTCTCGTCTATAAATTAGTATGTCTGAAAATGTCCCCGTCTGCTATATAGAGATTCCTTTGGGAAAGTGTGACCCAGTGGCTTTGGTTTTGATCTATATAAAGGAGTGTTCTGTGTCTCAAGTGACTTGTGTCCAGTAAAGATTTGATTAGAGAAAAAAAAAAGAAAAAGATGAATTGGCTATTTCCTGTTACAGTCAGACTTTTCTCTTTCAGATACAGTGATATTTCTCCCCTAAGTCTCTGGTTTCAGTGTTACCACTGCAGAACCTAGAAGTTAGGAGGATCATTCATGTATGTGGTCGCCTTGAGTATCAGAGGGGAATCACCTTCTCTTTTATTTAATAATGAAACCAGCTAGATGTAGAAATGTGAGTAAGTTCAAACGTAATGTATAAAAATTCCCCAGTGAATATATTTTGACAGGGGAGAATATCGTGGTTTGGAAATTTCCAGACCAAGAAAATATATCATACTTACTGATAGTATTTTTTTTTAAACTTTGCTGTTTCCTGAGATGAGTTCATTTCATGATGAAAAGATTTGAAATAAACAGTGTCAGTTCAGGATTTTAGTTCATTTATAGAATATCAATAAAAAATACTCTAAACACAGGGACTTTTTCCCCTTCATGGTTTAGACACAATAAATGCTCAATACACACATATTCATCTTATGTGTTAGTTCCGTATAATTCTACTTTCTCTTACCCAGTGTAGTTCCACTGTCTTTTAAAGTCATATCTGTGTATATATATATATATATATATATATATATACACTTGTATTATATATATGTATAGTACACATATATATTGTGAATTGCTTACTGTACCCATAAATTTTACTCCTGTTCTTTAAATGTGACATCTGAATACAAGTACTTAAATAGTTATATTTTGTATAATAAAATTTTTCCTCTTTTACCTTTTCCTGCCTTATGAATTGCCTGATTAGAGTACTGTGAAAAGTGACCAGGGTATCCGGGGTTTTTGATAGTTATACTATATTAAAAATTCTAATAGCTCTTAATTCTTCATTGGTTCAAACACTAAAGGTATGCTGAAATAAAGAGTTACACAGGTCTTGTTCTTTTGCTTTGTTTTGTTTTTTAAGCAGGTCTTGTTTTTAATGCCCAAACACAAACTGTGATATAGGTCTGATGAATTTCTCAAATTGCAGAGAAATAAGAAGTATGCTATACAGTCAGAAATCTCACTTAAAACTAAGTGAAAACATTAACTCCAATAAACAGATTTGAGAAAAAAATATCTACAGCTTTTTAAAACAGCTTTTAAAAAATATATTCGATAGATTTCTCGCCTCCTGAAAGTGGAAGCTGGGTTTGCTTTCAGTGTTGCTGCCAATCACCAACAAAACTGCTGGGTGCCAGAGTGGAAGCCACTGATCGCAGACGAGATAGGCTGCTCTGTTAGCCAGGGCACTGGGCAGAGGGTGATGTCATATGGCAAAAAGAAATGAAATGGCTCAGTTTGGAGTTAATACAGCTGCCAGCTGGTAGAGAGGTGGAAGACACATTACACACAATTATAGACCTGGCAATCAATAGAGGCAATGTCAACCAAAAATGATAATATGGCAAGCATAATTTGCCATGCATAGCAATACAAGAGAACTTTATGTGAATTAGATAAATTGGATTGAGGTCTTGTTTAGGTAATTCTAGAAACTTCCCCACTCCACAAAAGGTTTTGACCTTTTACATAAAATATGCTTTGTTAGTATGTTTACTGTAGCATGTAGTATGTTTTACAGTGCTTTGCACCAGTGGGGACCAGACCCCAGGTTAAGTCTAGCACTTGAAAGAACTGCTACTCACTGCAAGTTTCCAAACTAATTCTCACCTCGGATAAAAATCTACTAAGATGAAGCACTGTATATCAGATAAATAATAGTACCAAATGCCTTTCATTATTTGGCAGGTTACTCTTCCTTTGGTAATAAGACCTAAACTAAAAGCACATTCAGGAAATTTTTTCTTAAATTACGCTTTTCTGAAGGATGATTTTTTGGGGGAGTAGAGGAGGTTTAAGATTTCAAAATATCTTTTTCTTCTTACTTTACTGATTTGTGGGGGAAAATATTACTGGCATGTTATATACATTCAGAGAAGAATATTTTCTATGTTTGATCTCCATTTTTTTTTATTTTTTGTGGTAAAATACAGATAATATTTACCATCTTAATCATACTTCAGTTTACAACTCAGTGATATTTAACACATTTGTAATGTTCTTTAATTATTACCACCATTCATCTCCATAACTATACACCTTGTAAGGATCTGTTTTTAGGTTAGAATCATAATTTCTAGCCTCCTACAATTTTATATATCTGTATGTTTTTAAGTTTTGCTATTCTCATACCAACAATTTAATATCTGCATATCAAAGCAACTGCATGATATAAGACTGTTGTTAAAAAGTCAGTGGTTGGATTTCATAGCTAAAACCATCAGGAAGTAACTAATCACTTTAAAATATAAAAATATTTGGAAACTATTAATCTGTTGTTATAAGTGAACATACATCTACTTCTATAGAAAGTTATGATCCTTTGTTGATACAGCTCCGGATTCACTATAATAGGTAATATCAAGAAAAGAAAAGAATACCAAGAAAAGAAATATCATGCTTTTGAAAATTAAAATGATTGAATTTAGCTAACTTCCTTTAAACATCTCCCACTTAATTGTTTGGGTACCTGTCAAAAACACAACCATTCAAATGAAACTCAAAGTTGATTCCTATATGGATCTACTTACTGAAGGTAATTAGTGTATACTTGTATATATGGAAGCAGGTTCTGACTTTTCCACCAGAACCTACTCTGATTCTCTGGGTTCTAAAGCTAGAGTTTTGGGGGTAGGTCATGGATGTAACCAATAAAGATTAATACAGGTATGTATAGATCAAGATCCTGAGGAATACTGGACACATTCATAGCTAATCTTTGGCATAACAACAATTTCTTGGTTACCTCTTGACCTAGGCCAAAAGATGAAGGGATTGAAAACAAGATGCCCCAAAGATCTGACCCTTTAAAAATTCTGCATCTGCCCTTGTGCTTTCCTTCCACTTAGTCTGAGTTTCTTACCATCAGTGCTGTCCTCTATGGTAGGAGAACCAAAGTGGCAGGAATGGTCTGAGGTCTGAGGTAGGCTTGAAATGCAAATAAGTTATTTGGGGAAGGAAGAACAGGGTGTGAAATACTATTTTTATTGAAAAATTGAATTTTTACAGTGTGTTTGTTTAAAGTTTATCATCTGTTTCCTACAGAATATTATGTGTTATGTGTCAGTAACTGATTTTAAAGTCCACTTCTCTGCCATTAGAAAATGGGGCAGAAGATTATTTTTCCTCTTGAATTCACACATTCTGTCATTGAAAAGGAATCAGTATAGCCTGTTACCAAGACTGTAAGCAGTGTTAGTTACATCTTCTAAAGCACACAAATACACCTTCTAAAAGTAAAATGATAGCTATATAGAAATAGCTCTTAGTAAGATTGCATTTCACATCATTAACTTTATATTTAAGAAAAATTTACTGTGTAAGCTACTGCAAGGAAAAATTGTAAAATTATGTTTTGATACTTTCTTTCATACAAATCTAAATTCCTTCACTCCCTACTTCTAATTAAAAGCTTTTTATTTAAAATAACTACTGTTTCTAAATTAAGAGCTCCTTGGTGAAAAGAACCATCTGCGTACGAAACAGCTTTACTACAATATACATTTATGTAGTTCAAGAATGCGCCAATGAGAGTAATCATAATAAGAGAAAAGTGACAGTTTTCCACTCTCTCAGGAGAAATCCAATGTGGATATTGCAGAATTGCTGTGGAACCACTGCACAGAGTGACTGTTTAGGTGTGAATGCACACAAGAGAAAAAAATACTGGTTTTCGGGGATTATTTCTGTTTTTTCTCAGTTTTAAAACCTGGAAGTTTTTATTGAAATGACTTGTGGAACTTATTTATAAGCTAAGTAACCTTTCCAATAATTTTATTACAGACAGTGATTAATACCTTCACTTTTTAGATAAGGATGTGGAAAAAAACAGATTAGGAATTTTTCCCTAGAGTCACTGTAGTGGAGTAAGCAGCAGAAGTAGGAGCTGTGCCAGCCCAGTCTGCTGCCCCCACCCGCCAGGACCGGCGTGTCCCAGGGAGGGACCGACTTCCTCAACACCCTGACCTCACACTGGCTCAGCTGCTGGCCCAAGCTCTGCTGAAATGTTATAAAACAATCACAAATAAAAACAAGAGCGAGCTCAGGAAGGGACGCCTTCTGCTTTACATGATGGTCATTCTTATTTCCTATATTACACAAAAAGTTTCCCCTGTGCCTTATGACATCAACTTTTAAATATCCACCCTCTATTGGACAGCTTTTTAATTTTTATATTTAATATGTGCTCATGATAATAGTAATCATCTTGGTGAGTTAGCATAGATGAATATTGCATCTTTATAATCTTTTTTTTCTTTTGGTACCGGGGATCGAACTCAGGACCTTGAGCTTGCCAGGCAGGTGCTGTGCCGCTCAACCACATTCCAGGCCCTGCATCTTGATGATCTTTACTTTCCCTCCCCACATCACGCTTTCCCTTTCCACTTTTCTCACCTTTCTTCTGTTTAACAACAACTTTTATCTTTTTTTTATCATTTAGTTTTTATATCATTTTTTTCTTCCACTCAGGAGAAAACATGACAGCAGTTACCAACTCCGGAACATTCTGTTACTCTTTAAGGGTCTCCCCTTCCATAAGGCCACCTCTGTGCACTTGAATTCACAGCATTAACTCTCAAGCTGAGTTTCAATGAAACACTCCCATCAGACTTTCTGAATGGTTTGTTAGTAATGTCCCTGTCTGAATTGCAGGAAAAATTTGCTTTCCTACTTTGCCAAGCCACAGTTCATATTTTTCTATTTCCACACACCATAATGGCCCCAAGCAAGGAAGAATTTGTGTAATGAGAATTATGTTTGACAAACTGAGCAAATTCTGTGAACAAAACGTTTGACTTTGCCTTATTAAAAATCAGTGTCTTATGATGCTACATCTATGAGACATTCTGAGTTGTTACAAGGCAAAATCCATACTGTTTATGTTTTACACTCTATGGCTTTTCAGTCAATGCGTTAGCAAACCAAATGAGGGTTACAGTTGGTGCTCCTTTAGATGTCATCATGAGATACCATGCATTGAGGCACTAGGTATATCTACACCCAATCGTATTTTAAATAGACTCACTCTTCCTAAAAGCTCTTCCTAGCAGCTGGGCTCCCTTTGTTTCCTAGTGACTCTCCTTCATCGGCCCCTAACTTCCTCTCTGTTCACTCATCACACTGCATGGCAACTGTCACGGGTCTCTTCCACAGTGCTGAGTTGTGTGTGAGGGCAGAAAGTGGGTCTTATCGCAGTGCTAGAGACAGAGCCAATTGTCAGTAATACTCTGAATTGAGATTAGGCATTTCTTTCTACATGGTGGACCTGGATTTAGTACAAGCATTTCAGTAAAATTTAAGAGATATGCAATGCCCTTAGCAGATTAGTATGGTAGAACCTTGCAAATATGGAGATACGTTAAGAGTTGTTAGTATTCCAGATTAGTAATTGACCCTTGTGAGACATGGAACTAGTCCACAAAGTATAATCAGGGTAAAACTGGAAAGTCTGAGTAGAAATAATCATCTGGACTTGCTAGTGAAAACTGGTTTTCATCCCTGTGTTTTCAAACCACACTGGGATGCCATAATCATGTATGTTCCTTGTGTGGAACTGGCATTGTGCTTAGGCAATGTGTGTTTGAGCACTTAGAGGAGAGATGCCAGGTCTGCATGTACAATACAAACACAGAGAGATTTGGAGATAGATGGATAGGGACAGGGAGAAGTAAAGCAATGAGGCAAAAGGTAACAATTAATGTGACAAGCTAGGGTATTCCTTGTTCTGGTTTAAACTTGCCTGGGTTTTGTCTCTCTGACCTCACTAATCTTACTAGCCTGGGTGTCACTTAGCACTTTGACTTCTTTTAGTCTTAATTTCTTTTATTTAAATGGAGATAATGGCTGTATTAGGAGTCTGTTGTGAAGATGTTTACATCTGTTATAACAGATATAAAGTTGGGTACCAGACTCATAATCAAGGCTGAAAGATGTTGGCCATGGGACAGTGACTGGTGATCAATGCTTGGGGAGGACCTTGTAAGTACCTGGACATCTATCACATGGTAACCTTGCCACTTTCCAAAGACACCTCCAGACAGATTTGCTACTTTATAACTGAATCATTATACAGATTAGAGGCATTGAAAAGTATGTATAAGCCAAATTAAAAGAATTCTTTGTTTTATCCTGATCTCAAAGTCATAAAGTAACAATTAAAAGGTACATAAAATCTGTCCTTGGAAAAATTGTTCTGAAGTGTGTTATGAGTTTTTCTTTTGGTTAAAGGGTAGATGAATTCCACAGCTGTTGAAAATTTGAAAACCTCAGCAATCTGAGTGATTGAGGCAGGAGGACTGAAAGTTCAAGCACAGCCTGGGTGATTTAGTGAGTTAGCAAAACCCTGTCTAAAATAAAATATATAAAGGGCTGGGGATACAGGAGAGGCCCTGGGTTCAATCCCAACTTCCAAAAAACAACACAAAACCTACACTTAACAATTTTTAAAAATTGTCAAGAATTTCTGGCGATTCCTGTTTACACATATATATTACTTTTTCTGAATGTGTATCTCACTTTCAGAGTTGGTTTCTTGAAACAGACAAGGTCATCCACTTACACAATTAATTTATACATAACAGCAAATACTCACACAGGACTGCTTCCATGCCAGCACATTCTGATCGCTGGATGTATCCTAAATAGGTTATTCCTCTTCACGGCCTCAGGAATGTGCATTAGCGTCCTCCCCACGTGCTCACAGGGCCAGCGAGGCACAGGCAGGGGAAATGATTTTCCTAAGGTTAACAGTGGGGGAGGAGGAGCGGCTGGGATGCGTACTGGGCAATCTGGGTGTTCACCGTGCTCACCTAGCTAGGGTGCACAGGCACATACAGGACCACAGCATTTTGTAAAGCCAGCCAGGAAACAATACTTTGGACAGAATGCTCTCATTGATGGAAAAATGACGCAAGTGTAATCGGACATCACTTCACCTTACCTAATCATCAGCTTCAGTTTCATGGAGGCACCTGTTTGGTATTCTTCACTCTTCTTTCCTACTGTCAGGGTCTTGGCCCTGTTTACCCATGCCTGGTTATAATTATAATGTTCTAATTTTACCTGGTTACAGTTAACACAGATGGTCACAATTTGTGTTAAGCTACAAGCCACTGTACTGATGTTAAGCCTAACTTTTGCCAAGTGTGTGGTCCTGTGTAAGGATGATGGTTTTAGAAATCAAGTAGATATTGCTGCTCACTGGCATGGTGAGAGAAGACACTCAACTCCTGTGACACACAATGTGCTAGTCTGAGGGCACGTGTGCTTTTGAGGTGGTTTTGCCAGAGGCCCTGAATACTGTGAGTTCAAAGACACTGATTGATGGAGAGGGCAGGTGAGAATCACACAGCAGTGACCAAGTTAAAAGCACTGCTTTCCATAAAAGCCTGATGAAAGCAACATGCATTTATATGAGTATATATAAAAATTACTGCTTATTATCTCTAAAATGAATTTTTATATGTTTACATATATAAATTTATATATAAGAAAGTTGTCAGTAAAAAGGTGGGATGAAAAGCAGCTTCTGAAAAAAGTCTTTTGCATGGTTTTTACTCTATCCATTTTCAGAAAACACACACGAGGTTTGAACCCAGTTAAGATCAATGAAAGACAAAGATACACTCTATAGCGAGTTTCAGTGGTTCTTCCTCTATCATTTGCTGGACATACAGGCTACGAATTCACGAAGTTCAATTGTCTTAGGAGCTACATGAAAGGGAGTTGGATAATTATTGTGCAGTCACAGAATTTCCTCAGTTTAAGGGATTTGAGAAATGATTCAGTCCTAGTCACCCACTTGTGAGAATGAGAAAAAGGAGGCACAAGGATTTGCAGCGATGGAACTAGAAACATGCCCCGGTTCTCAGGCTGCTGTTCTGCCATCATGGGGCTCGAGTTCCAGCATTAAAGCAAGGAGGCCATTACAATCAATAGCTTGGCTAAGCAACAGCCACGGGTTCAGACAACTCCTACGCCTTAAGGAGAGAGGGCTGGTGCAGGTACAGGCAAAGAGTCTGAATACCACTGTCACCTAAACTGTTCAGCCCTGCCAGGCTTGGAGCAGGGATTATGAAGCTGGACCGTCCAGGAGGGTCATGGCTGAGGAGTCAAGGAAACCTCCAACCTGCCCACCCTGAATACAACATTCTGTGAGGGAACACATTTAAAAAAATTCTGGGAAAATCACACATAACTTCCATTATAATCCCAAACAGGGAGGAAAACAGAGTTTAAGAACTATTATTCTATAGTAAAAAAAAATCTTCTCTACATAGAATGGTAGATCTTAGTCATGACAGAAGAGCTGATGAAAAAATTTCAGCAGTTAAAACCTAAGGCTTTCTTGATGGATTTTTTGACTCACAGGAGACTGATTTGATGAACCACGAGGAAAGATGAAAGTGGTCTCGTTTGCACATGGAAATTAAAGTATGGCAAAATTTTTAGTACATTCCAGTAGTGCAAGTGTTTATGTTATCATAGTTGAAACAATGTCAAACTGTGTAGCAATGCCATATTAGCCTTTCCTCTTATTCTTTAGGATTATAAGAGTAGGACCATGCCTAGCTTGCTTACCTGTGTCCCTCCAGCCTTAAGCAGAGTGATTCCAGACTTCCCAGAAAGAAAATGTGGCACTTTGTGGGATTTTTACCTTGTCTGTAAAGATCATTAAATGATACTTTTCACACACTTGTAGGTCAGGATGAGAGTTGAGGTGTGTACAATACCTTGAAGGCTGCTTCTGCCTTAAAGGTGCTGCAGGTGTTGGCCAGTCAATAGGTCTTATTCTCAATATGTGTGGGCAGGAAGCCCCAGCCTGTGGCCAAAGGGAACTGAGTCACTGCAGGAGGGAACTGACTGCAGCCCACTCTGAAGTAGTCCTTGCAGTGGAGTAAGTGTCACAGAAATCGGGGGCAGCAAGGTGTCGTGGGCCAGAACCTAGACTGATAGTCAAAAGTCTGCAGTCCAGTCCTCCCCCCTCCCCTCTAAAGCCCACACCCTTTTCTCAAAGCAGACTTTGTGCTAAGGGCTGAGTGACTTCACTGGAGAAAATTCAAACCCTCTTAGCTACAAGTCCTCGTGGGGAAATGGGGCTAACACCATGTACCCTGACTATTTCCTTTCATTGTCACTAACAAATTAGTCAAGGCAAGGAATTGCTTTGAAAACTTGAGCATTTATATTATTGCTAACATAATTAAATACACATCAAATTTTAAAACATGAGCTCATGTTTTAAAATCATGTTAGTACTAGTGTACTTAGATTATACATTATGTTACAGCAGTATATAAGATGCAAGGAGGCTGCGACAGGAGGAACTCAAGTTTGAGTTCAGCCTAGGAAACTTAGGAAGATAATATCTCAAAAAATAGTTTTTAAAGGATTGGTTATGTAGCTCAGTTCAGAACCCCTGGGTTCAATCCCTAATATTAAAAAAATGTAAAATGTAAAGTAAGTTAAAAGTGTCATCAGATACTTCTGTCCTGTTCAACTCAGAGGGTCTTGAATCTGATATAGAAGTAATTCAACCTCTTTGGGTTTTAGTTTTTCCATTTTTAACATATTTTGGACTCTTTGCCAGTAGTTCACTTTAGTATTTCCAGTTTACATTTTATTCTGAATCATTCTAATATGGTTGCTTTGATTCTAGAAAAAAAAGTTTTTTCTCTTAAAACAAAGACCTGGTCCATTCTGGAGTGCTGTGAAAGATAAAGACATTCACAGGAGTCTTGGGAGGAAAAACAAACAAAACACCCCCAGCTAATGTGCGCGGTAGAATCGCACTTTGGCACTTGCAGGCAAACACCCAGGCTAGCTTATAGTCCCCGCACTCAAGAGGCTGAGGCAGAAGGATCGCTGTGAGCTCGAAGTCAGCCTGGGCTACCCAGGAGACCCTGACTCAGACAAAATAGAACTAACCCCAAATAAATAAATATTCCAGTTCATCGAACGTTTGTTTGCTCATCCTTCATTTCATTAAACGAGGACACTGACATCTAAAATATGGTCCTAACTTTGTAAAACTTAATTACTAGTTATTTTCCAAGAGAAACTCGAACAGACACGCGTCTTTGGACCCACACTGCTCCACACCCATCTCTGGCCTCTCCAACAGCCGGGCACAGGCAATCTCCGCGATCAGCTAAGGAGACTTGGCTAAGAAGTTCAAGTGTTGGTTTTTAAAATTATGATTTTTTAAACATCTCCCCCGGCCCGCTCTCCCGGGTCCCCCGAGTCGCAGCCCAGCTTCTTCCCCGGGCGCTCAACCGGCTGGACCCGCGGCCACGTGCGCGCCGCTGCCGCTCAACTCCCGCGCTGCGCCGCCCGTCCCGCCCCGGCCACCGTCGCTGCGCCGCCCGTCCCGCCCCGGCCACCGTCGCCGCGCGGCCCGGGGCCGCCGCCACGTTCAAGCGGAAGGCGGGCGGGCGAGCGAACGCAAAGTCTTGTACCTGCGGGCTCCGCGGCGGCGTCCTCCCGCTCCCGCCGACCTCTGGGCTCGCTTTTCGCTGTCCCATCTCGACCCGGGGCTGGCGACGATCCCTCGGCGGCTGGCCACGCTCGCCTCGGCTTGGCCAAGCCCAGGAAGCCCGCGCCTACGACCGTGCGACCCTTTTATAACCCACTGTGACTCATAACCGACCGGGCGTCTTTGCTGTCACCCCCCTCCTTCTCCCCTCCTCCTGCCTCTTCTTGGAACCCACAGCTTGAAAAACTTTTTTTTCTTTTTAAAGGAAAAGTCGAAAAAGTCCAGCGCCCCGAGGACGGGTGTTTTCCCCTTTCCCTTTCTCTTGGGTCACTCGGTGTGTGTTTTCTCTGACACCCGCCGTGTACTTTCCTGACCCGCGCTGCGAGGCCGGGGCGCCAACCTTTGTTCTCAATGAAAAGGAAACGCATTCAAATTACGGCCAGACGTTGCGAGCCTTCAGTCGGCAGGAGGGGAAGTTGCTACTTTCTTGCAACTGGCTGGTTGAGGAGTCTAGTCTTCTCTTCGCAGTTGTGAAAGAAGAGAAGAGAAGGAAGTGGAAGACAGTTCTCCTCTGCACCTATCCTGATCTGTTCAGCCTGAGGCCAGCGGGTCCCTAACTGAAGAAGGAATGTCTTCTAGGGACTGTCCCTGTGGACACGCCCTCGTTACCCTCTAAGAGTTAGCCTTGGCTTTGGAATGCGTGACAGGGTTGAGAAAATTTGTACCTTCCTTACACCCAAATATAATTGGCCATGCTAAGGATACAAGACGTGGAATATTCTCTAATTTTGACCACACAGATTTTCCCTCCTGGCCCCCAGTCTCCCAGGACATGTTCCACCCAGGGGAACATAGGGCTCCAGTCACTCTTCAGCACCACAGCCTTTGCTTTCTCCCACCCTACCAAAGGGATGGATTTTCTTGGCACTGGCCATTTGATACATGGGGTGGGGCAGAAGAAAGATGTAAAGTCTGGCAAGTTTATACTTACAAGTGTAGTTGAGTAATTCATTTATGAACCAAATTTATAACCTTTAGACTTGAAGAAATACAAGGAGAAGGGAGGATAGGCGTACACTCAGTTTCATCATCATGCACACACTTTTTTGTGGATAAACCAAGGTCACTGCTGGATTCCAGCACAGGTGCCTCTACTTGGACCTTCTATCCTAAGGTCAGAAGACAATGTAGTTGGAATAAAATTGAAAGAAGAAAATGTATTTCTAAAGCTCCTGAATGCATGCCAAAATTGCAAGGCTCATAGGGAACTTACAGAGAGGATCCAGGTTCGTTATGGAACTTGAGAGAAATTTTAAGACGCTCTATACTTTTCCCAGGGTTTTTTTATTTGCACATACTGATTATACAATGATTACATTATTGACTGTACAGTGGTTTTCACTAATCTTTTCATACACATGGATAACAAATTTTGACGATATATTGTTATCTTCCTTTACCCTTTCCTCCTCTCTCCCATACCTTTCATCTTTTCTAATTGTCTGCCTTCTACTTTTGTGTTGTCTTATTTGTCCAGATTCCTCATATGAGAGAAAATGTGACACCTGTCTCTCTGAATCTGGCTTATTTTAACAATGGTCCACTTCTACTCATTTTCCTGCAGATGACATGATTTCATTTGCCTTTATGGCTGCATAATACTCCATTGTGTACATATATGTTGTTTTCTTTATCCATTCATCTTGTGACATGCACCCAGGCTGATCCTATAACTTGGCTATGGTAAATAGCAGTGGTGTACACATCTCTATAGGACGCTGACTGGTTCTTTTTGGGTATGTACTAAGGAGTGATATAGCTGGGTCACATGGTAGTTCTAGTCTTAGTCTTTTGAGGAACTTCTGTACTGATTTCCGTAGTGGCTGCACTGATTTACATTCCCACTAATAGTGCAAAATAGTTTTTTTCCTTAAATACTTGTCAGCATTTACCTTTTTTTGTATTCTTAAGGATACACATTCTGACTGGAGGGAGATGGAATCACAGTGTATTGACTTGGATTTTCCTGATGGCTAAAGATCTTAAATCTTTTTTTCACATAGTAATTGGCTGTTCATATTTCTTTTTTTGACAAGTGGAGATTTCTTCCTCTTGAGTGCTTTTGTTTGTTTTTTGGTGATCCTGGGAATTGAACCCAGGGCTTTGCACATGCTAGGCAAGCATTGTATCACTGAGCTACAAACCCAGCTCCAACACTGTTTTTAAGTCTTGTGTTTTCTTCTCTCTTACATATAACTTTTAAAAAAAGAATGTCCATAAAGATAACATGTAACATTCACAAAGCACTCACTGTGTGCCAGGCCTTGTCTCCAAACTCCATATGTGTACTGACTCTTTCAGTGCTATGATATTATAGAGAGGAACATTATTATCTCTGCAGTATTTCCAGGTGAGGAAATTGTGGCACAGAGAAATTAATTAAATAGTTCATATTAAGCTTAGTGAAGAGTCAATTTGACATTCAAACACAGCTCTGGCTCAGGCAATCTGTCTGCATAGTCCAGGTCTCCCTGCTTACCAGATCTCTGGAATCCAGTAGCTGGGGAAGAGCTGTGAAGTGGACAGTTGCCGTGTGGCCAGGAAGCATGAGACTCACTCTGGTGGGTCACGTCCCTCTGCTGCTTTTAGGCACCTGAAAGGCCTTTCCAAATTTCCCTTTTCTGGTCATAGTTTGGACTCTGCTAAATTGCCCATATTTTCCCTTTCATCCCCCAAATTACAGCTTTGTATAATGAATGCAGTGTAATGGAAGTAGAGTTCATATTTCTCAGCCCTCCTATTTCCCAGTAAAGCAAATAAATCTAGGTTATGTGTTCCCCATTTTAGGTCCTAGTTTGTACACACAGCAGAGTGGACAGAGAAATGGGGTTTTGGAGTCAAATTTACCTGTATTTCACACTAGCTGTGGTCTAGCTGTGGAATCTGGTGGTTAATGTCTATGCCTCAGTTTCTCCACCTGTAAAATGAGACTCATAATGGGATTGTCATTGACTGAATTTTGTCATCTTAAAATTCAGATGTTGAAGCTCTGACCTCCAAAGTGACTATATTGGAGAGGGCCTGTGAGGATGTAATAAAGATTAAATTAGGTCCATTGTGGGGCTCTAAACTGGTAGGGCTAGTACCCTTATAAGAAAAGGAAGAGACGTCTGACTTTTCTTTCTCTCCCTGTTTTCCTCTAAAAGGAGAAGTCATTTGAGCAAATAATGGTGTAATGATTTCTTATATGTCACAAAGAGAGTCCTCCCCAGAAACTGAATTCTGCTGGATACTGACACTGGACTTTCTGGTCTCCAAAACCACATTTCTGTTTCAATCATCCAGTTAATGGCCTTTTGTTATGGCATCCCTAACAAACTAAGAGAGGGATATGTTGATTAATTAGGGCAATGAAGGCCAAGTGCCTGTCTCAGGAAAGCTTGAGAAAGTAAGGGTCCCCTCTCAGAATAAATGTTATCCTGTGGATATTATCCTGTACTTAATTGTAGCCACATTCCCATTCATGTACTGAAGTCATTTCTGAATGAGGCCTTATTTGGAAATAAGGGCTTGTGAATGTAATTAGTTAAGATGACATCATATTACAAATAGGATGAGTTCCTAGTCCAAAATAACTGGACCAAGTTACAAAAACACATGATACGTAGAGAAAGAGACACATACAAAGGGAAGATGATATGGCGAAACAGGGGAAGTTGGCCATCTGCAGGCCAAGGAGGCAGGCCTGGGATAGATCCTTCCCTTATAGCCTTTGGAGAAAACCAATCCTGTCAATCCCTTGATCTTGAACTTCTAGCGTCCAGATCATAAGACAACACATTTTTGTTGGTTAAGCCTTTCAGTGTGTGGTACTCTGTTATGGTAGCCCTGGCAAAGGGAAACAAGCATGTCTCGAGGGCGATTTGACTCAGGTTCTTATCCCTTCTCGGTCTCATCAGAGGCTGTACAGTAACCTCCCAGGTAAGAGTGGTAGTTCTTGATATTATTGTCGATGATGCTGAATCAAATGTGACAGCTGCACATCTATATACCGATGAAATCTTGCTAAACACACCATAAGTACATGCAATTCTATAGAGACCACTATCATCACAGGGAATGATTAGGAACTAACCTCTAAACTCCAGTCCTTAAAGAAATAAGTGATGGAAAAATAACATTAATTCCGTTAGATTCATTGATTACTGAAACTCAGGTTTGGTCATTTCTACACTCATCTTGTAGCTCAGCCCATTGGAAGAATAGGAGATGGAGACATTTCTCAGAATGGACAGTACATCTTAGATGGTGGTGAAGCATCAGACCCACGTTTCAGGATTGACCAGCTTATTTAATGAAGCACAGGGCTTCAGTTCGCTGTTTACTCTGTTGGATAATAAAATGAAGCTCATTAATTATTCTGTGAACTTGCAGTTGCTCTCTGTCCCTGGGGCGATGAGGGTTGAATCTGCTTCCTCTGGATCCCATCAGTGGTGCAACCGTAATTGATGCCCAAGGCTAAAAATGTGTCCCTCATAAGATGTTCAGACTTAATAAAGTGTGTTTTATTTTTCACAAAGCATCAGAGTTTTTTTTCCTATTGTAATTTAATTTTTATTCCTTTCACTGTTTGTAACATTTTGGAAGCCAAAATCTGAAGTTTGTTTTTTTCACCCACAATTCCTTTGTTAGATGAGTTACAGTGTTATGTGACACTTAAATGTTGGGATGCCTTCAGAGGATATAAAACAGTGGTGTATTTTTTCTGCTGTCTCCATCAAGTAGGTGAAATCTAAATTACAGAAAATTAACCTTTCAATCTTTCCTTTCCCATTCACCCCTTTGCAAAGAAGAGTGGAATAAAGTCAAATCTCTGCATAGAAGATTAGTATTTAGGGCACTGAATAACAGGCTCTGATTAGCTATGCCATGATTAGTAATCAAATGTATCCTAAGAATCTTTTTGTTTGTATTTGCACTGACTTCTGTAGATAACTTTTTAAAATAAACATAATGTTTAAACTTTTTATTAATGCCATTTTTGCTCTTGGACCGTTTCTTCTTTCTAATGTTTTGGGAAATCAAGTTTCAGAGTCTAGGAAATTTTCCTGTAGTGGAGGAGAAGGTAGCCTCTTGGACAGGACTGAGATTTTTCAGATGATTTTGGTTCATGAACACCATTGGAAGAGAAGCACTCTGGTTCAGGATGTCATTACTAACACGAGAAAAATCCCCTCTCCTCCCCCTCAGCACTCATTTTGCTCTCTATCTCTCTCAGCCTGTCTTGTCTCCACTGGCCTGGTCCAGTGTTCCTAGCTCCAGTTGGTGAACTGATGAATCACTTGTAGTAAATCACTCTCCACCATTTCCTCTATCCCTTCTACTTGGAATAACAGGAGAGACTTCTCTGAGCACCACGACTATTTATGTTGTGTTCTGCTTCTACCTAAAGATCAGCATCCCATGACCTCATGAGAAATCAGCGCTACTGTGATGTTACTCACTTTATTAATCTTCTGGAATTGCATAACAAAATATGATGGGATGGCTTAAACAACAGAACTTATTTTTTACAGTCTGGAGACTGAATATCCAAGATCAAGGTGCTGGCTGATTTGGTTCTGGGCTACAGACCACCGCTTTTCCTCTGTCTTTAGATATGTACAATGTGGAAAGATTTCTTTCTATTCTTGTGATGTTGTCAACACTATGGATTATGATCTCAATAATTACCTTAAAAATATTTTATCTGTAAATATGATTACTTTGAGCTTAGAGCAACAACAGGATTTTTTTTTGAGACAGGGTTTCACTATGCAGCCTGGCCTTGAACACATTTTGTAGCCCAGGCTGACCTCGAATTCACAGTGATACTCCTGCCTCAGCCTCCCAAGTACTGGGATTATAGGTGTGTGCTACCACACCTGGCTACATAGGAATTTTTTGAGAAAATAGTTTAGTCCATAGAATTTTGTCTCCTCACCCCATTCATATCCTCTCCTATGCAATATATATATATATATATATATATATATATATATATATATATATATCATCTTTCAACAGTCTCTGACAGTTTAACACATTCAGCTTTAGGGTATGAAATATCATCTAAATACTTAAATTAGACATAGGTGAGACTCCAGGCAAAACTTCAGATTTTCTGTGCTTCTAAAATATAATGATGGGACAGATATAGGATAAACATTCCTATTCTAAAAGGGAAAAATAGGAAAGACGGAAGAAGGACCAAACCAATCCAAAACCTTGCAAGGCACATTCCTTTAGCTTGCAAAGCCTAAGAACAATCCTGTTAGGCACAAGGTGGTTAATAAATAATATTTTTTTTTTTGCTTTTTTGAGACAGGGTCCTGCTTTGTAGTCCAGGTTTGACTTAAACTCACTACATAGCCCAGGTTGGCCTCTAACTTGCAGCAATCCTCCTGCCTCAGTCTGCTGAGTGCTGGATTATGGACTTGCACCACTGGGCCCACAAAGAATAAATTCGGAATAAATTAACTGTACTAGGAGAAGGCTAATAGATGGACAGCAAGATTGCCTCAATGTTATAATTTTGATTCCACAAACTGAAGGTCTGTGAATACTAAATAATTTAGCACAAACTAAAATATTAAGCATGTTTTGGTAAATTTTGATGAATAAAATTGAACTGACTCATGAAGTCCTTCTTTAAGGAACAGAAGTTGCATGTCACCTTAGCAGTTGGCAGAGCTCTGAATTTATGTGGTGAAAGTTTATTCTTCTCTGATGTTGACCATCTGTCTAAGTAGTTGGTGCCAACATCTACTTTATTACTGAAGTACTTCTGATTTCTTGTTTTCTCTCACCTGACGTATTTATTTATTTATTTATTTTGTTTGTTCATTTTTTTTTTTTGATACCAGGGATTGAACTCACAACTTCGAGTTTGCCAGGCAGGTGCTTATGCCACTGAGCTAAATCCCCAGCCACATATTTAACTTATTAAGAATTCTATAGATTCAATCTCTACATTGTAGCCTGAACCCATCAACTTCTATCTCTATTGCTATCTTCTAGCCGTAGTTTAAGCCACTCTCTTCTTTTCTTAGGCAACTATATTCTCTATAGTACCTATAGAGCAAGTGCAGTCTTTTAACAGTCTAACTCAAATGTCTCTGCAATAGCTTACCATTGCTTTCAGAATAAATTCAAATAAATTTCAAAATTTTAAAATGGAGCCTGTGCTGTTTGGATTGGAAACTTTGTGGAGACCAGCATCTCGGCCTGACTCTTTGGGACTGGGAACCTCCCGGACCCGCAGAATGCCTGCGCTGTTTGGGTTGGGAACTTTGTGGAGACTGGCATCTCAGCCAGGTCTGTTTGGGACCAGGAACTTTGCAGAAACCAATATTTTGGCCTGACTGTTTGGGACCTCTAGGGCCACCCTTCAGCAGCAGGGAACCTCCTGGAGGTTCCCTTCAGCAGCAGGGAACCTTCTGGAGACCTGCCTGGGACAAAGTAAGGTGGCCTGGCCTGCCTGAGATTCCACAGGCTCCAGGTTGACCACACCCAGCATCTGCCTTACAACTTAGGGAGCCAGGAGCCCACAGAGGGGAGTTAGGACCCTGTGAGGAAGCCAAGAGCCTGTGGGGGAGCCACTGCCCCTCCAGGAACTGAGGGTGCAAGAGGTAATTCACCACACATGCAGAGAAAGCATTGGAACACCGCTCAAAGCAAGGAAATATAGAAAAATGACAAAAGGAAAGACCAAAAGGCAGG
>PVJX010015258.1:0-42975 GCA_004027295.1 Dolichotis patagonum
CTACATCGCTAGTTTGAGGCAGACCAGGAGTGCATAGTGAGCTCTTGCCTTGAACAAAAACAAAAAGCAAAACAAAATAAAAAGTGTTTCTTTCATCTCATTCTTTCTTTGAGATTTCAACTACCTAAATGTTAGATCACTTTATTGTCTCATAGTCCTTCGATGTTCCATACCATACACACACACACACACACACACACACATTTCTTTTTTCACTATAGTTGGGTAATTTCTATGAGTCCATCTGTACTAGTCAAGCTTTCCACCACAGTGACAAAATAGATGAGAGAATCAACTTTTAAGGCCTTGATTTCACAGGTTTCAGTCTATGGTTGCTGGGCTCTGTTGCCTTTGGGCCTATGGTGAGGTAGAAATCATTGAGCATGTGTGGGAGGAAATTGCTTACATCATAGTGGCTGTGAAGAAAAGAAAAAAAACAAGAAGTGGTTAGGTTCCCAAATCCCCTTTAAGGGCACGCCCCCAGGGACCTAACTTCCCTCTACCAGACCTCAGGTCCTAATGGCTCCACCACCTCCCAGAGGTACCACTGGCTGGAGACTTAATCTTCAGTGTGTGGTCCTTTTGGAACATTTAAGATCCAATCATGCTATCTTCAAAGTTCTGATTATTTCTCATCTGTATGGTGTCTGCTGATAAGCCTACAATACATTCTTCTGTTTTATCATGTTTCAGAATGTTCTAACATTTCTATGTGAATGTTTCTGTATGTTTTCTCTGTTGAAATTTGCTGTTTATGCATGTTAGCCACCTTTTCCACTAAAGCCTTCCACATGTTAATTATCATTGTTTTAAATTCTCTGACAGAAACAACACCTGGATCCAGCTACTGGAAGGCTGCCACAGGAAGATTACAAGTTTGAGGCCAGCCTGGGCTACAACAGAGAGACCTTCTTAAAATAAAGCAAGCAAACAAACAAACAAACAAACAAGATGGAGGATATGTTCAATCCTCCAGTACAGTACTGCAAAATAAATAGGCAATTCTCTGGATCATTTCTGAGATACTTTCTATTGTTTTGCATCGTTTCTTAACAGGATTGCTTCTTTGTGTGGACTCTAACTTTTTTATTGAATGCTGAACATTATGTGTAACAGGGCAGCAGAGACTGAAGCAAATTGCATTTGTTCTTGGAATAGACATGTCTCTTCCTCCTCTGACCCTAGATCCTAAGGATGGGGACTTTTCAGTGATCTCATGCCTTCCTCTTAGATAACTCCTAATGAGTGGTCTGGGTCTGGGATTGTTTTAGCGTTTTCCCAAGAGCTAGGATTCTTTTTTTTTTTTCTGTTTCCTTCTATTGGGTGCAATGGGCATATGCCTGTGCCTAACCTCTTACCCTGATTTAAGGCTTTGTTCCTTAGGGAAAAGGGTTCAGGTGGGTTTTAAGCTCTTCCCACAATGGCAGCTGCTCCTGCGATCTAGATATGTGCCCCCAGGGAAGTGTTTTCTGGGCTGGCTCTGCCCATGATCTTTCAAGACCCGGGTGGGGGTCCATGGAAAAAACCCAGTAAATTAAATGGCCGTGAACTCCCCTTGTAACATCAGCTCTCAGTTCTTAGTCACATCTCACTTTAAGCAATTTATTTAAAATTTTAGCTAAATTCCTCTAATCCATTTGTGTGGCAGCCCTGTCTCCTTCCTGTATTCTGCTGTAGGTCAGCCCAGGCTCATGTCCTATCTTTCCTGGGAAACTCTTTTCTCTCCTTCAACTTCCGGGTATTTGATTGTCCTGTGACCACAGCACTCTGATGAGCTCAAGAAAGGTAATCATTTTGCTCTTTCTTATGTTTGTAATTAAGCTATTTTAATATGGTTGTTTAATACGGTTGTTTAAGGTTTTAAAAAACCCTAAACAAAATGAAAAACACCACCAAGATAGAAGCACATGATGAATTTGGCATGGGAATTAGGTGAAAATATCTACTGCTCGTGCGATTTGATATGCCAAAAGGCTGAAATTGAAAGTGTATTTTTGAAGTCCTTACCAAAAGTGTGTTGGAAGTAAATTCTATTACGACCAGACTGCAAGCAGGAGCCAGGTTGTGCATGCAGGCTCTTTTATGTATTACTCTCACATCTCGTGCAGTTTGCAATCTTTCCTTTTTCTAAGATGTCATAGTCTCACAGCATCCTTTGTTTCCCTTGAAGCTGTATTGTTTGTTATGCAAATGATTTCAATTCTATGACTGTGTGAAACTGTACAGTACACACCTGCTTTTCTTAACTGCAGTGTTCTTCAGTGATTTCTCACATTTATCTTATGACTGCTTGATAATTCAGATCTACCTCACAGCTACCACAAAAATGTGTTTGAAATCAAAACCTTTCTGATTACTTTGGATGCATAACCAATAATCAGTACTTCTACACTCACACTTGTCCTCAAATTAATTCCCTCAATTTTTTTTCCTTCCAGTTAAACTCAAAGCTCCTTTCTGCTCTGCTACTTTTGGTGATGTATAGGATGCATTTGTGTTGTTTTTGTATGTTTCTTGCTTGTATCCTTGTCTTCTCCATTGTAATGAGAGTTCCTTAGTACAGAGACTTGTCTTTTCTACTGTTTTTGTCTCCTCATCACCTCCTTTATCAAGCATAGAATCACCATTGGGTTAAATGAATTGAGTAACTCAATTGCTAGTTGATACTTGTGAGTTTTTTTCTCTGTTGCTTAGATTTTGGTATTATTGTTACCTCCAATACTATTTGGCTCTGGAGTACCCCTAAAGGCCTGTGTATTGAAGGTTTGATCCTCAACTTGGTGGTATTAGAAGATGGTGAAAATCTTTAAAAGATGGACCCTAATGGGAGGTTTTAGGTCATTTGCAGCATGTCCTTGAGAGGTGAATGTATTGTGGGAGGGGGCATGCTACAGCTGACTTACTGTTAGGAGGTGGCATCTAGTTGGAAGAGGTGGGGGTATGACCTGGAAAGGCATGCTGCCCTCCTCTCTCTTCCTTTTCATCTCTGCTTCCTGGCCAACATGATATGAACAGATTTTTCTTCTACTATGCCCTTTGCAGTACCATCTTGCCTAGCAGCCAGTAGACTATCTATTAAAAACATGAACCAAGATGAATCTCTCCTCTTTTAAGTTTGGGTGTTGGGTATTGTGTCCTAGCAATAAGGAAAGTTACTGAGACATATTTTGGTACCAGAGAAGCAGGGTTGTTGCTGTGACTATATCTGACCATGTGATTCAGAAGCTGTTGGAACTGGTTCACAGGAGGTGTTTGGAAAGCTTTGGAGATGCCAGCAAGAGAAGCCCGGGGATGCCGTAAACAGAGCCTGATGTGTGGTACTGGTCAGCACTCAGCCTGGAATGCTGATAGAAATGCAGACTGTAAAGACCAGGCTCAGGAGGTTTCAGTTAGGAAGAAGGACTCCACTGGCAGTTTGGCTAGAGATCACGTGTGTTATGCTGTGGCAGAAAATTTGTTTACATTTTGCTCATGTTTTGAGCCTGTGTGAGGGCGATGGACTAATTAACCTGGTGGAGGAAATTCCAAGGCAGCCCAATTTTAAGGCCGTGGCATGCATACTCTTAGGGGTCTTTAGTCAGCTCTACCTTGAAAATAAAGAGAAAAGGGCATGAATGTGTGATTTTCAAAGTTTTGAATTTCTTCACAGATGAAGTGCCTACAAATTTGTTGCCTTCAGTAGTAATGTTGCTTTTAGACTAAAAAGGAAATAAACACTTTACATCAGGACAATCGAAGGACGGGTTCAGTGAATTCTAGGTACCAGGAAGACTCCATCTCCACAGGCTCAAAGTTGCAAAAGCAAAAGACTTTGCTTTGGGAAGAGAGATCCAAGGAAATCAGTTCATTCAAGAACAGCAAGGAAAGAGTTTCTTGAAGCTCAGCTATCCAGGCACTTAGAAGCCTCTGAAGCCATGATTCAAGGGGGTCCAACTTCTGCTCAAACTCATGCTAGACGTTGGTGCTTTCCATTTGAAAGTCATGCAAAATGCAAGAGTTGTCAGGTTAGGGAGGCTTTGACCCAGATTTCAGATAAAGGCCTGAGAAGCCAAGCAGTGTGCCTTTGAGAGGCAGTAAGTGAAGCTGTGAAAATGAAGCCAGAAGTAGAGTGGAAAGCCCAGGAAGTTTCAGATGCCAGAAACATGGAACATCTGAGGAATGTCATAGGCACTGAGCAAAGCCACCCCAGGAGAGAAACTATGAGGGTTGGAACCTGCAATATATTAGTGACACAGGCCCTCCAAATAATGTAAAGAAAATATTATAAGCTGTTAAATGTTAGATATGCTGAGTTCCCCAAAATTGAAAATTGAGTTCCAAGGAACAATGGAGGTTAAGAGTAGGAAGTATTTATTGAGAGAGAGCTCCCAAGAGGGTTGCCAATGAGCACACTTCTTCAAGGAAGTTTTATAGAGAAAAATCACGAGGTGGGTACAGTGTGGGTCAAAACTGTAATCAACTAATAAGATTACAAGTATAGTTGACTAGGTAATATTGATCCAATGGGGAAGCAAGTCATATAGCAAATGTATGTGGAAAGAATAAAGACCTTTTTAGGAAGGGATGGATTGCGAAGTCCTGGTCACCCATCTGGATAACTGATGTTTATCTAGCCCTTATTGGACCAGGTGATAGTAATTATAGTATATTGCTTATCCCTTGGGAAGCATGTAGCCCTGGTCATTCTGTCCTTATCTTAAGGTCTGGTCTTCAACAGATGTGCCTCCAGTCACAGCTTTAATGTATCCTCATCTTCTGCAGTGCCTTGAGGGCCTAGCACTATCTGACTGCCTGTAATATTTCTACCTAACTTAGCAGTTTATAATAGTAGGGGAAGAGTCTCAATGGTCATCTGTAGAATCAGAGATAGAAGAACCTGAAATATTTGTCTGTGTGCTGCAGAGCTGGAGGATCCAGAAGTAATTAAAAGAGAAAGACCTGGAAGGTCACAGTAGTTGCCAGAGTCTGTATGAGAATGCTGAGGGGCTTGTGTTAGAAGCCTAAAGATTCTGTGCTAGAAGGCTGAAAGATCTGGGACCAATATCTAAAGGTAATGAAGAATGGATCTCTATGAAAGAGAAAGAGAGAGAGAAGGGGGAGGGAGAGAGAGAGAGAGAGAGAGAGAGAGAGAGCTTTTTCTTTCCCTTTTTATTCCACCCAGCCTATTTGCTCATGTTACCCATATCTGCAGTAGTCTCCTCAGTTTACAGCCTACATGTCAATCATCCATAGACACATCCAGAATTTCATGGGCCTGCCAGATGATTCTAACTCAAGCTGACATGTCACAATTAGTTTTCAGACATGGGAACCAAATTTCCCCTTAAGCCTACGGATTTTTCTGGAGCTACAAAACCAGGATTGAGATAATAACAAATCATACCTCAGCCCACTGCAGTCCGCCACAGATGTGGTCTCTTGGCTTTGTTAATGGGCCAGACTACATTGCTTCATCAGAGTGAGCTTCCTCTAAATTCTCAAGTTTACCCTTATCTCTCTTACTTTCTACTCTTGCCTAATAAATCTACCTATGCCTCTCATTGACATGTTCCGCAATTCTTTTTCTGTGATGAGTTGATGAATCTACCCCAAAGGGTAGATTCGTCTTCTCTTTGGGGATCTCATTGGATCCTATTTGGTAACATCCCACTGAGTTATATCTCCAACCCAGGAAGAATTCTTAACACTATAGACTTAGTGGCAAAATAGTTGGCAGGCAGTATAACAGAAAAGAATAGAGAGCAAGGAAATAGACCCACAAAAACATTGCCAAGTGATATTTGACAGGCAAACAAATACAATACAGTGGAAAAAACTTAGTCTTTTCAACAAATGGAGGTAGAGTAACTGACATCCATGTAGTGGCTGCCCGTTGGCAACAAAAAGGATTAAAACTCTTAACAGCTGGAAGCCCCAGTTAAAGCCATCTAACAACAAAAGAACTCTATTAAAGACATCCGCTCTCAGTAGATGTCAGCAACAAACAGCAACAAACCTTTTGATGTAAAACACATTCATTTCTCCCAAAGAGTCTCTAAAAGACATTTATAGACCTCCTTTTCACCTTCTTATCTAAAGCTAAATCCTTCAGGAAGTGGTCTTGTCAAAGCTGCAGTTGTCAACATAATACAGGTGCTCCCAGAAGATGCTACAAGGTGCTTAACGATCCAGGAAAAGACCTTCTTTAGAAAATCACATTGGCTGTCTAGACCCTTTCTCCATATTCTCAAACTCTACAAAAAACCCAGCTTCTCATTCTGACTGCATAATTCCTCTTGTACAAATTTGCCCACTGTCCCATTTGGCAGCACACTCTGATCTAAATAAACTTTTGTGTTTTCGACACTCATTATCTTTGGTAGAATTGTCCTTATAGCCCACCTCACTGGCCCTCTGTATACCATCTTGCACAGTAATCCACATAAGAAAAGAGGAGGATCTAGACATGTATGTCTTACTCTTTACAAAAACTAAATCAAAATGGACCACAGACTAGATATAAAATGCAAAATTTGCAAAACCCTCAGAAGATAACTTAGGAGAGTGGACCCAAAAGTCAGTTTTGTTTTGTCTGAGACAGGGTGTCACTGTGTAATTCAGGCTGGCCTTGAACTCACTGCACAGCCCAGGCTGGCTTTGCACTCACAGGGACACTACTGCTTCAGCGTCCTAACTGCTGGGATTTTAGGCATGCATCACCGCGTCCAGTTAAAGGTGACTTTTTAGATATAACACCAGAGGTACTTACAATCTAGGGGAAAGAAACATATGGCAAATTATACTTCATTGAAATTTAGAACTTCTGCTATTAAAAAAAAAAAAGACACCATGAAGAGGAAGAAAAGACAAGCCACAGACCAGAAGAAAATATTTGCAAAAGGTGCTTGTGATAAGCAGCGTTCAGTCCTGTCCCCACACTGTTCTGAGCTCCAGAGAGAAGCTGTGCCTTGCTCAAGGCCATATTGCAGCATTGTTGGTTTAAACTCAGGTCTTCCCTCTCTCTATGATAGAGATAAATATTTCTTTGCAGTCCAAGCCCCTAACCCTGATAAGATCTCTGCTTTCTCAGAAATAGCCCTCCTCCCATTTTCTTCCTCTCTCCCTTGCTCATCAAACCTTTTTAGTAGCTATTTCTGGAAAGAAAAGCCACCCCGTGAATACATTTACATTCTGGAGTTAATGGTCCACAAAGCCTAGGGTATTTGCATTTCTAAGAGGTTATTACAGATCTTGCTTGAACGTAAAGACCTGAGTTCCCTGAAGAAGTTTCCAGGGAAGGTGGTGAAGCTGGGGTTATATTCTGCTGAGATTTCTCCGACCAGAACCTCCTTTCGTTTTTCTCTCCCAGGTTCCTTCCTCCTTGGGAGTGCGCAGCTGACTGCAGTGCCTCAGGTGACTCAGTTCATGGGGAAGTAGCTGTGACCAGGAAATCCTAGAGAGGACTAATAAAAGTTATCATAAGAATCCACTGAAAGGGTAGCGAGGGCGTTAAGAGGAAGAGAAACAAAATCTAACCAAGCAGAATAGAGAGTAAACACCAGTCCCCACTGGAAGCAGCAAACTAGATTTTTCTGGTCTTTGATAATGACAATAAAACTCAATTTATACACTGGGTTCTGAGTGAAACTGCATTCACAGATTTTCTTATGTGACCCTCACAACAACATGGTAAGGTAAACACTAACATACTCTTCATTGTATGGGTGAAGCAACAGAGCTAAAAAGAAAAGCTGAAAATGTATCCAATATTGCACATCTGGGAAGGGGTGAGGCTTTCCATGTCGGTCTATCTATGGAACAGGGGTTGAATTCTAGTGTTTGCCCCGAGCTACATCCCCAGCTCTTTTTAAAGATTAATTATTTTGACACCAGGGTCTTGCTAAATTACTAAGTTGCCCAGTCTGGGCTTGAATTTGTGATTTTCCTGCCTCAGTCTCCCAGAATGTTAAGATTACAAGTGTGGGCCACCATACCCAATTCATGTTTTCTTTCTTTCTTTCTTCTTTCTTTCTTTCTTTCTTTCTTTCTTTCTTTCTTTCTTTCTTTCTTTCTTCAAATCCATTTGATTTCAAAGAGAAAAAAAAATAAAATTTTAAAACATGTCAATCAGAAGCAACAGTGGTATTGTCATCCTCAAGTCATTCAGCCAGAGAACAGGAAATCTACATTCAATTGTCCAAACAGTACCAGCACAAATCTTTCTCTTCAGTGAACTCACAAAAGTCAGCAGTATAACTATCTTAACTATCTTTGTTATATGCATGATACACATACATATACATATATTATTTCAGCTTCTCACACTGGTGAGACAACATGATATTTACACATGTGTGTCTGATTTATTTCACTTATGAGTATGGTCTCAAGTTGCATGTGTTTACCTATAAAAGTCTCCAATTTATCCTTCTTTACAGCTGGGTAGTACTCCATTATATAAAAATACCACATGTGTTTTATCTATTCCTCAGTTGATAGACATTTAGGTTGTTTCCAAGATCTATCAGCTTATGTTCTTAATAATTGGGTTTTCATGATCTTTGAGTTACATGTATCTTTTCTATTGCCGGAAATGCACATTTTTATATCATGCTGTCTCTTTAGATGAATTCTCCTTTCTGACTGACAAGTTTCAGTTTTTTAAGATGTGCCTTATCTTCTTTCCTTTTTTATTTTTAAGTTTTAAAAATAAAATGAAACAAAAGATAGAAATGACACAGAATTGAAAAAAAATAGTAGAATGTGCCCTTTCTTTGTAACCATTTCCATTTGAAAGTATCTCCTTGTATTTTGTACTTTCCCAGCTGTGATGGAAAACAGGCTCGTCTTTCAGCCACGTAGGTCTCTGAAAATGACCTGCCTAGCTTTACGACTACTTCTTTTAATAAGTGATTTTTTTTCTCTTTTTGAGATAGCCTCACTATGCAGATTAGGCTGGCCTTGGGCTCATTTTGTAGTCCAGGCTGGTATTGAACTTGCAAATAATTCTCCTGCCTCAGCTTCCCAAGTTAATAGGTGATCTTAAAAAAAAAAAAAGTGATCTTATTATAGACAGCTAAGTTAACTATTTTTTTATTTTAAAGAGGGTAAAATTAAACACAACAAAACAGAACACAGGAAAGCAATGTAAGAGACATAAATTTCAAAACAAGACAATCAGAGAGCTTCACTATCTATCATATTATCTCTTTTTTTCTTCCAAATAGTTGTCCATATCTTCACATACAGAGAACTCACATGAAACCACATAGTATAGAACTGATCTGAACAGGATGAGGAAGACGTTTCAGGTCTTCAAGACCAGACAGTAGGAAAGCCAACAATGGCTGTCATAGTGTCTCTCATTCTCTTCAAAATAGCTGTTTATACCTTCATGTATGTTGAACTTAAACAAAAAAATACAGGCTATTATAGGCAGTTATTCTGGCACAATAAAGAAGCAAAAGTACAAAATGAACAGTTTTATTGAGTTGAGGACATGGAAAAGAGCACACAACCCATGGCGGCTGAGCTATCTCCTTTGACCAGATACAGAGAGGCAGAGGGTTATATGACCTCTTATTGAAGTGGCACATGGGGCGGATATTGATGACGTGTGAGGACCCGACTGGAATTCTCTGTGCATGCAAACAGGAAGAGGAGTTGTAATTAGGGCTGAAGAAGAAGCAGGAAGTGGTAGGCGTTCCGCTTTGGCCTTCTGCCATGTTAGACCACCGCCATAATGTCCTGTAATTTATTCTAGGGCAAATTATGGCTAGACCCTTGATGGAGTCAATATAAAAGATGAAAACACATTACTATTGTTGTTGGAGGTGCATCTGTTTGAATCCAGGTCCCAAGACAAAGATAGAGGGAACAGGCCTACATGCTTCAACCAAGAGATAAGACGATGGGTAACAGATGCTCCAATAAAGTCTAAATGAACATCAGTCACCTTGGTGGCTAATCAAGACCCCTGGGACCCATCTGTTCCAGAAAAATTCTTTGGTCCTTCCATGTATACGTGCTATGTGACCTGCCTCCCACTGGAAGGATATTAGCTAAGTGGCTCTACATACACTCTTAATGATTGATCATAGCTTTAGCCATATAGTACCTACCTTGTGATTTTTCTCTTTGAGAAAATTTTGAGAAGTGAGCTTTCATTGGCAACCCACTTGGTTCTCCTCCTGTCTCTCTCCGGAGCTGTCTCTCCTTCAATAAAATTTCCTACTTTTAACCTCTATTGTTCCTTAGAATTTATTCTTCAATTTTGGGGAACATGAATTGGGCATATGAGACATCTAGCAGATTGGGAATTACATTTATTTCCCCTATATAACCTGAAGGTCCCAAATCAATCTAAAATATGTTATCTGGTTCTTTCATTTCAGCACTATGAAATAAAAGGTTTTTTGCTTTGTTATATTTTGTTTTTTTCCAGACAAGTGGCTTTCTGAGATTGAGGGCATAAATAGCTTTTTTAACTTCCTTGTAGCTCAGAAGAAAGAAGTGTCAGAATATGTAGATGCCAGCTGCAGGAGGCCAGGAGCCTGGTTTGTTTTTTACAAGGAAGAGGAGGATGAGTTAAAGATGGCTATCTTAGTTACTTTTCTTGATACTGAGACAAAATATGTGATGCCCTGTAGCTAACAGTTTTTAGAGGTTTCAGTTCATAGTTGGTTGACTCCAAGGCAGGGTGGCATGGCAGAGAGGCAATGCAGAGGAGAAATAGTTCATGGCAAGCAGGCAGGAGGCAGCAAAGACAGCTGTCAGTAGCAGCAAGTGACAACAGCAGCTCTCTTTCTGTCCTTTATAGCCTATCCAAAGCACCCACCCTTTGGGCAGCTAGCTCTCATACCCAGGGTGGGGTACCCTTAATCCCAGCACTGCATCGTGATTCAATTCCAGTATCACATCCTTAGTCTCAGCATCACACACTGGATTCAACCACCTCCGAATGGCCCTACATACGGCTGCTTGAGGCCTTGGGGCACATCTAGGTACAACCCATAAAAATGGCTAAAAGTGATAAAACAAGTGTACAGATTGTTTTTCTGTGTTTCCCTTACCCTCCATTTCTTTATTATAAAATACCTTGCTCACCTATAAATGATGAGATGATGATTTGAGACAAACAGGCTCCTCCATCTCCTTGGGGCTAGCTTTAAATAAATCTGTTTTATTTTTCCCCAAATGTATTATTAAAGACAGCTGATAGAGGTAGAAGCATTTTAGAGAGTCAGACAGTGCTAGTCTTTGAGGGAGTCAGTGCAGAAGATGAGAATACATTGCAGCGGTGGTTGGATGTGTATCTGCAGAAGGCCAGGCCTCAAGATAAATACTGAATGACCAGGCCTACATGCTTACTCAAGGGATAAGCAATACACTATTATTGGTATCACCTGGTCCAGTAAAAGCTAGATAAACACCATTTATCCAGATGGGTGACCAGGACCTCCCACTCTATCCCTTCCTAAAAAACTTTTTGCTCTTTCCATGTACATTTGCAGCATGACCTCCTTCCCCATTAGAGCAGTATTATCTAAATGGTTATACTTGCAATCTTACTGGTTGATCAGTTTTGACCCATGTTGTACCCACCTTGTGATTTTGCTCTATAAAACTTCATTTGAAGTGTGGGCTCATTGGCAACCTACTTGGGTCCTCTCCTGTCTCTCAGGAGCCTTCTCTCTAAGTCTTCCAGCTCTTCCATTGTTCCTTAAAACTCACTCTTCAGTTTTGCCAGATAGAAACTCAGCATATCTGATATCTATCAGGTTGACAGTTATATTATTTCTATATCAATATCACCTCCTTTGATTTGGTCAGTGATGAATAACAAACCTGGGAATGAGCCTAACTGGCTGGGAGCAGTTTTAGCAACTATGAGGGGCTTTAGACCCTGCTCCTGAGAGTTGTGCACCTTGGCAGTTGCTTGGGAAGAGGGACTGACTGCTTGTAGCTAGCTGAATCCATGGTTAGGATTCCAAGAACATTCTAGTAGCTGCTGGGATCACTTTTGCACCTTCATTTCCTGTGCATGGCATCAGCTAACAAGCTGATATTACAATCTGTGATTACCTCTACTCCTGAACTCAAGCCCAACCTAATAAACAGATCTCTGTCCAGGAAGTTAGTGCCTGCCTCAGGAATGTATGATAGTGATTTTTTAATCTGCTTTGGTCGTACTGTACTCATGATTCTTTCAGATATTGGAACTTAAAATCCCTCCCCTTTTGTCCCAGGTACTGGCTATTTCTCATTAGAAAGCCTTGTGCTCTTAGGTTAGAATGGTAAGGAGGAGAGGCCAGCACCTGAGTCAATCAGAAAACTAACCTCCTCCTCCTCAGGTCCCACTCTCAGGTTTACCAAGGGCTCCTGGTGGGGCCTGTTAAAAGGAACCGCTGACCTCAGTATTCCTCATTAAGTGCCATGGGGGAATCACTTCTCCCTCCTTCTTTCATTCTGGAAACGCTCTCTCAAAGTGCCCTGGCCTTCTGTATTTGAAGCATCTGTTACTCCACCTTGGGATTCTTTCCCTGAGCTCTTTCGCCACTTCCCGGTGTGGTTTCTCATTTCCCTTTTTCTCCTTTGAGGATCCTTGACAACTTCTTCCTGTGGAGACCATAATCCTAGCCTTCTGTTTTTGTCTAACCTCGTCTCTCTTGACACTTTTTTTTGGGGGGGTACTGGGGATCGAACTCACAATTGCGCACTTGCAAGGCAGGTGCTTATGCGGCTGAGCTAAATCCCTGGCTTGGCAAACACTTTTTGAGCCTCTTTCAGCAACTCCTCTATCTGTCTTTCATTCCATCTCTCAGTCTTTTGTAGCTTCTTTGTAACATCTTGCCAGCTACATTTCTTCATGTGCAGGTGAGGATGACAGTATTTTTCTTGTGAGATTGTTGTAAAAGTTAGAAATAATATGTCCACTACCTTCTTTAGAGTAAGCATTTTTGTATTTACATAATGATTATTAATCTTTCTTTCTCTTTCTTTCTTTCTTTCTTTCTTCTTTCTTTCTCTTCTTTCTTTGCTTTTTTTCAGACATGAGTTTGATAGGTAGTCCAGGATGATCTTGAACCTGCCATGTAGCCTAGACTTGCCATGAATTCTCAATTCTCCGGCCTCAACCTGGGATTACAAGCATGTACCACCACTCTTGACTACTACTTCTGGTTTCTTCATGTGTTACCTGTATATTGTTTCATGCTTTTGTTTATAATGATACTTTAAAAGTGTTGATGTCATCCCCCTAGCCTTTCATCACTAGTAAAAATGTTCTCTCACTTAGGAATAAGATAAAAGCTGGGGGAGAGGGGTTGGACAGTACCAGTAGTCAAAACTTGTAGTACAGAGGGTGGAGCTGTTGAAATTTCTTGAAGACCACAGAGTATGAGAAGGTTTACAGTGTCACTTCCTTGAGTATTGCAGCTTGCTTCCTGAAAGGCTGTGTAGGAAAGAGGCCTCAGGAGAGTGCCCCAAGACAGATCCCAGAATATCTCCTCTACTGGGGATGTTGATAGTGAACAAATGGTAACAGAAGGCAAGAAAAAGAAATGACATTTGTTGGATACCCACAATATATATAGCCCTTTGCTATATATATATATTGTCGTCTTTTTAAAAAAAATCTCAAGTGCAGTGGTTCTTAACCAGGGGCATATGGCAATGTCTGGAGATGTTTTTGTTTGCATAACTTTGGGATTCATAAGAATATAACAGGTAGAGGCCAGGGATGTGGCTAAATATCCTACAGTACCCAGAGCAAGTCCTCATAACAGTTGTTCAGCTCAGAATGTCGATAATGCTGTGATGGAGAAACTCTGCTTGAATTAACAGGCATGATAGACTTAATGTTCACAGATTAGAACCCAAACCTCCAAGTAGCTCTCAGCATTCAAATTTGCACTTTCAGTTCCACAACCCGTGCTCTTTCATTGTACCATAGCGGTGAGACCAATGATGGGAGAAATGGCCAGGATAAAGATCCAGGGCACAAATTGGTGCTTCAAGCAATATTTATTGAGACCTTAACTGTATTAATGAATGAGTAAATGAATAAAGGAGGGAAATGATGAAGGAGATGATGAAATGATGAATGTGGTTGTTCTATTGCTGCTATGACGCACCTCCTTGCTCTTGTTCCACAATCCCAAAGTAAGTCATGGAATTATGATAACAGAAAAAAATCAAATGATGGGGGGTGGTCTGAAGCCACTATGCTTGATTTCAGGAGGGGTCCAGATGCCAGTGTCTGGGTGTCCGCATGGAAGATGTACTGGAAGATGACCTGTACAACTCACCCCAACCCTCCCCCACTACTTTCTAGGGAGGATGGAGACTGAGGTACAAAGTTCTGAATTGAGTTTGGGTGGTCATTTCCCCTTCTCCCACTTTTTTCTAAGGGTCTAGGCCAGTTGTGGCCCCAAGAGGAAGAAGAGGAAAGTTGCTTCCTGGTTTCTTCCCTGTTTCTGTGTCTTGAGCTGAGCAGGAGATTCTGGGAAGCTCTGAATCTCCTAGAAGGGAACAGATGAAAGAGGGTAGAAGGGGAGGAGTCTATGATTAAATAGACCGTTTCTTTTCACTTCCTCTTTTGGACTCCAGAATTTGGTTGTTTTCTGGGTGGGGAGAAGCTGCATACTGTAGGAGTCAGCTCGCTGCAGAGGTGATGGCAATCCCTTCGTTCTTACCTGTCCTTGGCACCGAGAGTCACCGAGCTGACTACAAGCCCTGGCAGACTTTGGGCCACGTGCTGCTGTGGATAACTGTGTTATTCCTGGGTGAGTTGAGGGCCTGAGGAGGGAGGCAGGAGCAGGAATACTGGGTTGAGGCTGATCTTGGGCAGGGATAAGGGTGGCATAAGAAGTGTGTTGGGAAAATTAGGAGTATGGAGGCTGCATGTTGCAGGTCTGACAATCTCCCTGGCTTTAGTAAATCAAAGTTGGCAGAAGTCTTGGTTTCTTAACTGTTATTCAGTTTTACTGACCACACAGTCTCTGATCCTCTGCCACTGCCTGCATCAGAACCTGCTCTGGGGGAAGTTTAGTGATTCAATTTAAGAGACAAATGTGTGGCCAGACTATTTCCTTTTGATGCTGTTTCACATGGAACCACATCTTAGGCAACAGAGGCAGTGCTGCTTTGACAAGGCGTGGAGAGGAGCCCTAAGATGCAATTTGGGGAGGAGAGCAATGGCTCTTCTCTGTGCTACTGAAGCCACTTCATGTAGCCGAAACCTGCTCCTTTTGCCTGTAAAGAAATTCCCCTGGGCAGAACCACAGGGAACCAGGGCTCAGAGAATGCCACAGACATGGGCAATTTTGGAATTGTCATTTATGGGACCAGAGAAATCATACATGCTTCCTTTCACTGCAGAAAGTATGGCCTGGGTCCTGGCACTGATCAATGAGAAGGTCACTGTTTTAAGCCAAGATAGAGGAATCTTTTCTGATCAGGATCTTAGCTATGGGCAGGGGACAGGAATTAATAGTGCTGGATACTTGAAAGAGGCTGGGAAAAGTACACCAGGGGAGAGCTACAGGAAAGATGTTGTGTTTTGGGGGATTCTACTTTCACCTCTCATAGGAAGACATAACAGTCATTCTCTAAGTCACTTGCCCTGACTGATAGCATGCCCTGGACAGCTCTGGGAGCCCTCAGCCCTCAGTGTTGGGTGATGGGGGCCTACAGGAGGCAAGGGTAAGGAAGAGAGTGGCTCCCCATGAGAGTAGAACAGTACAGAGTGAGCACTGAACTACCTCATTTTTCCCGTGGGTGAGCTCAGACCTAGAGGAGAAAGGCCACGGAGTCTCCAAGTACAGCTGTGGCTGAGTCACTGAGCTTTACAGCTGCACTCCAACTTTAGTGTTGGTCACTGCCTACTGGAAAAGCTCCACTCCCACCCTCCTAGGGGTGCATATCCCCACTGCACCCCAAGTGGTTATTTCTTTATAGCCAGGCAGCGTGCATGCTGCACTTTGTTTTCAACACCTTTGCGATTTTCCAGTTGCTTTGGAACTGCTATGCGTTCTATGTACCAGGTGCTCTTCCAGACATGGGGACTTGAACTCAATAGACAGTTTTCCTGACCCAACAAAGTACAAGGTCTTTGGTCCCTTTCACCATGAGTATAAGGGTGTGATATAGTTAATTTCCACTACTATTTGTTGAATATGGAATAAAGACCTGATGGCTGGCTTTTCTCTTCTTCTCTGATCTCTTTCTTGTATTTTTTCTTCATCCTCCCCTCTTTTACCCACTCTTCCACTCCATTGTCCTCTTTGCTGAACCTACATACTCAGGTTTGTGATTTATCATTTCTATGTCAGTAACTCTTCATGTTTACTTGTCTTGCTCACTTGTATATACTTTCATATTTCTACCTCTTGACTAGATATTGCCAAGTAAATTTTCCAGTTTAGAAACAAAATATATTTAAAATTCAACTTATCTTCTTCCCCTTAAAAGTGTTCTTGTCCTTCCAAGATTTATACTTGCATGTGCATACTTTTTTCTGGTCATACACTTACATTACCTCCATATTTCAATCAGTGCCCAATTCTCTGTTATGTCTTTTAAATTTCTCTCACATCAGTATCCTCTTCTCTTCCTACTATCAATACAACTGACCGAGAGAAAGCATGGGGATTGAAGGTGAATTTGATAGAAACAGAGAATAGCAACGGAGGTTAGGGGCATTTGCAGTGAGATGATTTCAGTGCAAATCATCAAATCCAAACTTGTGAGGGAGGTAAGGACAAGCACAGGCTGACGGATATAAGAGGAAAGGACAAAAGCTTTGAGATTTTTTTCAGTACTGTGAATCAAACCTGAGATCTTCACACTGAGTTATATCCTTACTCATTTTAAAATTTTGAGACAGAGTCTCACTAGGTCACTAAGCTGCCCAGGCTGGGCTCCAGTTTGCAAGCCTCTTGCCTCAGCCTCCTAGAATGCTGGCATTATAAACATGCTTTACTATACTCTGCTCAGTTTTGGGATTCTGAGGTGAAAGCTGATTATGGTGTTTGCACTTGAGCAGAGAGAATGGAAGTGAAAGAGGTTGTAAGTGGAATATGAAATGTTCCAAGTGTGGTGGCACATGCCTGTAATCTCAGCACTTGGGAGGCTGAGGCAAGAGAATTAACATGGTTCAAGGGCAGTCTGGGCTACATAGTGAGACCCGATCTCAGAGAGAGAGATAGATAGATAGATAGAGAGAGAGAGAGAGAGAGAGAGAGAGAGAGAGAAATATTTGGTTTTGTGAGCTTGATGTTAGTATGTTTTCTGTGGAGATGAAGTCTTAAGTAAAAGATGAATGTATGTGGTTAAAATGTGTGAAAGGAAGAGATAAGTACATTGAGTCTGACGCAGACTCAATGTCATCCACACGTATTTTAGATAACTATAGCCACCTCTTTCCTGAGACGTCTCTTAGATAGTTTCCCTTTCCAATTTATCTGACTTGATGCTTTCAACTATACTTTGGACATTGTGATGTCCCATTATACACTGAACTATAGATCAAACTTTAAAATTGCCTTATATTTATTTAAAATTTATCGTGGGTCAGATAAGGTACTGAATACCTTCCTAGTTCATCCTTACTTTGACTCTGTAAAGTAGGCACTGCTGTCAATATTTCCATTTATAATCAGTAAACTAAAGCAAGGACAAATGATTTGCGCAGGTCACTTAGCAAGAGCGAAGCGAACATTTAGACTCAGTCTGTACTCTTACCCTCTGTCACATTATTTAGCATTAGGACTTCCCTTTTTAGTCTTTTTTTCTCATTCTTAGAGGCACTTTCACGGAGACCCCAAAGCAAGCAGCAAGTGGGCTGCAACTCACCAGGCATGTTGAGAAGTACCTGTACATCCGTTGCAGACATCTTCTTCACTGTTTATCAAAACCCTATCACTCCCAACACTCGAGAGGGTGAGGCAGGAAGGACTACCATGAGTTTGAGGCCAGCACGGGCTACATAAGTGAATTCAAGGTCAACCTGCATTCCATAGTGAGACCATCGCCAAAAAACAAAGATCACCACCACCAACATCAACAGCAACAAAACAAAATCCTATCACTTTTTGGAGGTCCCTGAGGAATACTACCTTTTCCACAAGGTTCCCTTCCTTACCAATTCTAAACCCTACCAAACACAGAGCCCTAGGACCTTCCCTTCTTCTAAACACCCTTAGCATTTTATTCATACTCTTCCAATGCCACTAGGGACACATCTTTTATGGTAAATTATATATATGCTTATCTCCACCATTAGAATGTTGCCACAGTGGGGGCAGAAGCTCATATTCTTTTCCTTTGGGTGGACTCAGAATGAGTTACAAGACTTAAAAGAAGTCAATGAAGCTGGTGCAGGTTTGTTGATAAACTCTGAGTTGCAAAAGAATGAAGTGATCTGTGTGTGTGTGTGTGTGTATAGAATCAGATTAGAAAACACTTTTTCTAGCGTATATACATAGATATATATACTATATGTAGATATATACATATATCTGTATATATGTAATCAACATGTCAAATGGTATGTATAATCTGTATGTAAACAATATATATATATATATATATATATATATATATATATATATATATCCCCCAGGAGGAAAATCTACCAAAATGTATACCAAGGCAATACTTCTGTCATGTGTATCTTCTATTCTGCAATGATAATAGGCTACTTGTGAAATCTCTATCTTTTCCCACAAAAGAACAAATCTCGTTCTCTGGATAGACTCTGACAAAGTTATTTACATACACATGGCCCAACAGAGAACTTTCCAGAGCCATTTTAATCAGTCAAAAGTGTTAAATCAAATGAAATAACAAACCCAGAAGGAAGAGCATTTTATGTGATTTCCTTATACTTTCTTCTGCTGTTGAGGAAGAAGCACTAAGAACTTTTGAAAATGCACCTCGTGGGGGCAGCCCGGGGATGGCCTGGGCAAGGGTGGGTGGTGGGCTCTGGACCTGGTTGGGCTCATCTCAGGGCAGACGCTCAGGCTTGATGACCTTTGCTTTCTTTCTTACAGATCCTGTTGCTGGGACCTCTGGTAAGTTCACTGCCCACCTCCTCTCCATTCCTCAGCTCCATGTGTGCTTCTCTCAGTACCCATCTGGAGGTGCTCTGATAGCACCAGCAACCAAGTTCTGTACCAGAAAGGGTCGCCACTCCCAGAAGATTCCCTGCCCACCCTTCCCCTACCCCCACACATACATGCGGTGGACAGCCGTGGTCCACAGGTGTTCCAGCCTTCTGGTTCTGTTATGGTGACATGTTACAAGCATTGTCACAGAAAATGAGAATTCTGTTCTCTTTCAACTGATTTTCACTCTCAAGTAAAATCAACAACTTTCAAAAAATTGATCTTAAAGAAGTAGAATAGTAAACAGAGCTTGCAAAGCATAGGGGAGGATGGAGAGGATTTTTAGTGGGTTCAGGGGTATAGCTGGATAGGAGGAAAAGCTTCTAATCTTTTTCAGCACAGAAGGGTAACTATGGTAGACAACAATTAATAAGTTACTTCAAAATAGCTAATAGAGAAGACTTTCTTTTTTATCGATAGATGTGATATGACATATTCATTTTGAGGAATAATATAGATATAGTATTCTTTTTTATCTCCTTAGTAGAGACAATTTTGAATGTTCTCAAATAAATGACAAGCATCTGTAATGTATTGTAGATAGACAACTACTTTGATCTGATTATTATACATTGTATATGTGTGTTAAAGAATTATATGTACCCCATATGTACAGGCATTATATGTCAGAGATTTTTTTAACTTTACTAGAGAAAAACAAGGGCTTCTTTCCAAGTAAAATAAAAGCACATGCAGAATCACATGATCTGTGTAGATTGTTGTATGTGTTGACAAATTCCTGCTTTGCATGGATCCAAAGGTTCAAGTCCTGTCTCTCTGACAGGCAGAGCTGTCTTCATATGCCTGGTTGCAGCAAGGTGGACTGAGATTTGCTGGGCACTTCTTTGTCTGTACTCTGGTTCTCCCACCCAAAGCCCAAGGCTGACCTTTGAGGCTCCTGTGGGCTTTCAAGTGAGGACTGGTGATCCTGACTGCCTTTCTAAGGGATAAAGAATGACATCAGGTCGGAGCAGAAACTGGTGTCCTACTCTCAGGGCCCACATGTCAGCCAGATGGTACCGCTTGTCTGGAGAGGGTTTATCCAACCACTGTTCAGATGCCTCAGTTTACAAGGGAGGAAAGTAAGTCTCAAAAGTGTGTGTGTGTGTGTGTGCGCGCGTGCGCGCGTGCACAGAGAGAGAGAGAGAGAGACAGACAGAGAGACAGAGATAGAGACAGAGACAAGCTCAGAGAGATGTGGAACACACACACACACACACACACACAGAAGGAACTGTTGGGCCATTTCTTGGTGAGGTAGGGATATTTCTAGGGAGTTTCCTTGCCATTCTTCCCCTGTCTCCTGTCTCGACCTCTCCAGAGGAGGGTCATTCCTGCTCCCAGAGTGTGTCCTTGACTCTTGTGGTTGGCTTCAGCTGCAGAAGCTTTCTGGACCTGGTTTCACTCTTGATACCCATAGTATGGACACAGATGCTTCGTTGTCTGAGTTTTAGGGCCTGCTTAGACATCTGGGGTTCCCCTTCCTCATGCTGTCTCCGCTCTCTGCCTCTCAGCAGACCTCCCGAAGGCTGTGGTGAGACGCGAGCCCCCATGGATCCAGGTGCTCCGGGAAGACCGAGTGACTCTGACCTGCGAGGGCGCCTCCAGCCCGGGAAACCACTCCACCCAGTGGCTCCACAACGGGAGACGCATCCCTGCCCAGGTCCAGCGCAGCTACCGGTTCACAGCCAAGGACAATGACAGCGGAGAGTACAGGTGCCAGGCGGGCGGGACCAGTCTCAGCGACCCTGTGCGTCTGGACGTAATTTCCGGTCAGTAGAGGCTTGGAAGGGCTGGGAGGACCAGGAGAGGAGAGAATGCTGATACTGCAGATGATGGGAGGAAAGGAGGCTGGCCTGATTTCTGGGAAGCACCAATGTGACTTGCTTGAAGTAATTTTTGCTCACTCATTTCCCTTTCCACCCACTCTTTGGCTTTATATGTGTGGATGGGGGTGCATTTCCTAAGAAATTCCTTGGCATGTATGAGTAGTTGTTTTTCCTGCTTGAGCAGGAGGGTTCCAAGGCCACAGACAGGCAACTGGGTATGAGAGAAGCATAAAGGGGTCCCTGTTTCATAAAAACCCTGTCACTGTCAAGCCAGGTGTGATGACACGTCTGTAATTCCAGCATTCAGGGAGGCTAAGGCAGAAGGATTACAAATTTGAGACATGGTTGGCAAGTTATCAATTGAGACAGATCCTGTCTCAGAATAAAAACTAATTAAAAGGCTCTGGATGTAGCCCAGTGATGGCTTTAAGTTCAATACCCCCACCACACCAAAAAACGCAACCATAAACAGACCACAATTTAATAATCCTAAACCTAGAAAAAACCAGCTGTATAAACAATCAGTTTATTTGATTCTTAGGTCTAAGTTTCCGCATCTGTTCAGCAGAGTTACTAATGCTGCCTTCATAGGTCTTGGGGAGAGCTGGCCCTTCCCTGATCTCCAGGCCCCTCTTCCTACTGGAACTGTCATTTTTCACTCCCTCCAGCATATGGGCAACTTAAAGGGAAAACTGGGTCCTATCCATCACTGCATTTCCCACATCTGGAACAGGGAAGGGTGTGTTTGTCAAATAGATCAATGATTTTATAAAGTTCCTGGCAGGAAGTAGTTTCTATAATTATTTTCAGATGAAGAAAAGCCATCATCTGACTATGACTACTGTTACTTTTACTCTTTGCTTGGTCCCACCCCTCACTTGGTTCTCAAATTTTCCTTAAAAGTGTACATCTTAGCCAGGTGTGGTGGCACACAACTGTAACCCCAGCACTTGAGAGGAAGAAGCAGGAGGATCACTGCGAATTCGAGGCCAGTATGGGCTACACAGTGAGTTCAAGCCCTTCCTTAACTACATGGCAAGACCTTTTTACAAAGAAAAAAGTGTACAGCAATCTTGTGACTCACCTGTGACACTGCTGCCTTCAGACAAAGTCCCTGTTGACCAGAAGCTCCCCATTTATTACTATTCACCAGTACACCAACATCTGTTGGAGATGTATGATCTTCTATTATAGTAAAAACATATGTCTCTGCTTCACTTGTAGCCTCCTCAGTCCCATTGGGACTCAGTCCCAAAGAAGAGATTCTATCTCAGGGTCTCTTGCAAATATCCTAACAGGACGGATGCAACTACCTTCTCTCAGGAAAGAGAAGATGAGTATCTTGAACACTCGCTGTATGCCAGGAACTGTGGTAGAACCCTGGTATTATCACGTTTATTTTAAAGATGAGGAAACTGTGGCCCAGGGAGTTAAATTATTAACCCAAGATTACAGAGCTCATAGATGAATGGAGCCAGAATTAGAGATCAAGAGTATCAGATTCCAAACGTAGACCCTACCCTCTGCACATTATGTTCCACTAGATAGGATAGTCTCAGACTTGAGTCAAGGCCTCCTGGATCTTGTGATTCTTGTGTCTTTCAGACTGGCTGGTGCTCCAGACCTCTCAACTGATTTTCCAGGAAGGGGATGTCATCGTGCTGCGGTGTCACAGCTGGAATAACAGGCCTTTGACAAAGGTCACATTCTACCACAATGGAGTAGCCAAGAAATTTTTCTCTGTCAGTAAAAATTTCTCCATCCCACAAGCAAACCACAGTCACAGTGGTTCTTACAACTGCACGGGATGGATAGGAAAGACTGCTCACTCATCACCGCCTGTCACCATCACTGTCCAAGGTACGGGAACTCTGTCAAGATGTAAAGTTAAGACAAGAGGTAATGGACAAGGTTTGAGGTCCTGTAGGCCCATATGGAGATCTGAGAAATGCCACACAGCACTGGGATTGAGAAGAGTTTTTGAAGCTTTGCCCAGTATTGGCCAGTGGGCAGAAGTAGAGGCCAAAGCTCACAGACGTCCATTTCTAGGGCATAGGGGACAAGGCTGTGGCCTCATTCTATGCACAGCAGTGAAGCAGAGCAGCCTTGCTGGCCCACAGCTTTCCTAAGCTCCTACACATTCCTGAGTGCTGAGGGTGCCTTGTTTCCTCTCCTGTCTCATGGTATGGCCATTTACTCCTGGGGCCTGGCGAGTGCTGAATTTAGTGAGACCTCCAACCAGGGCGGCTTCAGATTGCCCACCCTTTTCCCCAGAGAGCTATCTCTCTGCTCCATGCACTCTCCAGTGTGCCTTTACTTGTGTGGTGGAGAACCGTGGTTCTGGGAGAGGCACAAGTCCAGCCACGGAACCCTCTGCAGATGAGGTTGCAGGGGGAAATGTTATACATGTAAGTGACCAAGATACAGAACAGTTTGAGGTGATCGGCACTGCGGCATAACACTGGGGAGGGGTGTTGGGGGAGGGGGAAGGAAATTACTCATCACCTGTCCTCAAATCTAACTTCCCCAGAGCCCAAGTCAAGCGACTCTTCGGTGGTGGTAATTGTGGCTGCCCTCATTGGGATTGCTACAGCAGCTGCTGTTGTTGCTGTAGTAGCTATGATCTGCCTCAAGAAAAAGCGGCCTCCAGGTTAGTGTCTCTCTCTGGTCCTGCTTGTTATCAATTTCCGTTTGGCTGAGGCCCTAAGCCCAGGCATTGTCAGGCTAGAGAATTATTAGTATTCAACTATCGTTCCATTTTTAGTCATTCATTCATTCATTCATTCATCCATTCAGCAAGGCTTGAACAGAAAGTCAAGCACTGTGGTAAACACTGGGAGTGATACCAAGATAAACGAACCAAGTCCTTTCGCTCAGAGAGTTCTCAGCATTATGGGAAAGATATAAATACACATGGATAATTAGAAGATGGGTAAGAGCAATATTAGGGAAGCAAAAAGGCTATGACAGTGATACAAAAGAGGCTCTATAACCCAGTGTGTTAGTCAGCTCTGTCACTATAACAAAATACCTGGTATAACCAACTTATAAAGCACAGAGGTTTATTTTGGCTCAGAGATTTGGAGGTTTCAGTCCATGATCAGATGATCCCATTCTGTTAGGCTGTGACTATGCAATGTATTATTGCAGGAGCACACCATGGGGCAAAAGTGCTAACTTTATGGCCAGGAAGCAAAGCAGCAAACAATAGACCAGGGGTCCCCTAGTCCTCTTCAAGGGTACATCCTCAATGACCTAAAGACCTCTCACTAGACTCTGCCTTTTAATGCTCCCATTATCTTCCAATATTACCAACATGGGAACCAAGTGTTTCACACAGGGGCCTTTGAGGGATATTTAAGACACAAATTAAACACCCAGCCTGGGATGGGGCAGTTAGAGAAGGTTTCATGGAGAGACAATGTGCTATAGCAGTTGAAAACTACAAAGTAAGGCTCTACTATCCGGGTTCAAATCTCAGTTTATAGTTCACCAGCTATATGACCTTGGATGAGTTGCCCAATCTCTCTGTGTCTCAGTTACCTCATCTGGAAAAAAGAGATAGGACCTACCTCATAGGATTTTTACTATGATGAAAGAGGTTGTGATTCCTGTAACAGTTGCCTAGCTGATAGTGGGCAGCACATAAATCTGAGCTGTTACCACTATGGAGGAGGGAATGTTTGCAGAGCAATTACCTAGATAAAGAGGGCTGAAAGGGCATTCTAGGCACAGAGGCCAAGGCACGGAGGTGAGGAATGAGAGAATAATACTACTAATATCTCACACAGTGTTTGCTGCTGGTTCCATAGGGCCTCAGTTGCTGATAAGTAAATATTGAGACACTGACATACTCAGAGAGAGAGGTCTGTTTTAAAAGGCAGAGGAAGCCTAAAAAAGATGGAACCAAGTTGCCTTTCTGCTACCCTGGGGTTAGTTGACTTTTGTTTTTCTGAACAACCATTTCACAGGCCAGAGTGTTTCCTGGGTGGGGGAGCTGGGGAGCTGGGAGGAAAGGAGGCACCTGTGTGAAGGAAAGGCCTCTGTTAATTCTAACCCAATTCTACCCATGATCCTTGGTCCTGAGGACTCAGGCCCCACCCCATAATCCTACTAACCTCCTCTGTGCCCCTCCCAACTCTCCCAGGAAACCCTGAGCACAGGGAAATGGGAGAGACTCTCCCCGAGGAACCAGGTGAGTACAGCATTCTCTTTGGGGGCTCAGTGATGTCCTGTCCAGGACTGCCAGATGGATTGGAGCCAGCAAGAAGTGACTTGTGTGAGTTTGGCTGGAGCACGTGAGAGGGAGGGGGTGGGAGGAGAGTGGGGCTCAAATCACTTGGTGAGTTCTGAGTCTAACTCCTGGGCCTGAGGAGGGACTCACTGGAGTTAAGAAACATAACATTGGTCCCACATTGAGAAAGGAGAGCTGCACCCACATTTCTGACTAAGAATCTGGGGACATTTCCAAAGCAATAAATCATAGAAATTTGGATCTTTTTGTGGAGATTTACCAGATCTGGCAAAAAACAGGAGTCTGAAGTTATAGGAAGGCCAGTAGAATTAAAGAGGTAGGAGTCTAAGAGAACAGGGAAAGGAGTTCTGGGAACAATTCCTAGATTTGTTGAGGTATTTGTCCCTGTGAAGGGATAGAATGGGCATGGTAGAAACCAACTCTTGGCAGAAAATTAGGAGGAGATTTGGGCTTAAGAAAATCTGGGGAACTAGGTCTACAAGTGGATTTTGTTCTGTAGATAAAACTTGGTTCTGATGCCAGTCTGTATCAGTTTATTAGATACTGGCCTGGTGCTGCCACCATCATACAATAAAATCTTACCATGTTCGGTCACCTCAGTTCGGAAGGAAATGGGTTGGCCTAGACCAACAATAGTGAACCTTTTAGAGATGAGCACCCAAAACACAACTCAAAACACACTTATTTTTTGGAAAGTGCCAACAGTGCAACTAAATCTGAATACTGAGATTTTAGTTTCGGAAAGAAAAAAAAACTCATAATGAACATTTTTTGTCCGAAAAGAAAAACAAGTAACACATGTACTATAAATTTGCTACCACTCTGAGCACGGGTGTAAAAACCAGTGAATATTCAACCCCATCCCTCTATGGGAGTGGTGTGAGTATACAAGACCAGTAGAAGAATGCCAGACCACGTCCTAACCATTGTCAAGGTCAGATTACAAAGGGAATTGGAGCTTTCTCTGGGGACTTCCCTGACAGTGGGATCAGGCAGAAAAAAAAGGCCCTTGAATATTGCACCTCAGATGGCTGGAGTGTGACCTGGAGCAGAGCCAACAGATTTGAGAGCTTGAGCAAACTGAACTCCTCTAGCTGTGCTTTGAACCTGCCCTGTGTGTTTCTTGGCCGGGCCATGGGGGGAAGCACCAAACCAGATCTTTAAAAAAAGTCCAAACACAACTAGATGGTAAATTTACAACCTTGTTGTTCGGTTCTGCCTACACTGGAATAAACACATTTCATTGGAACTGATGTTTTCCCAAAAGATACAGTAAATCATTGAGGAATGTGTTAGAAGGGGGACTCCAAGCATGGTTTGTTGCAGAGTTTGGAACATGTCACACTGGACTCTTTGTGTCCAGGAGATGAGGGGAGAGACTGAGAACATTGTCTCAGACTCCTCCCTGCCTTCCTGGGAAATGCGGATTCAGATAGTGAGGCTCCTTTTCATTCTGGTGAAGTGATTTATGGCAAAAACATGAGGGAATTTGGTGTTTTGGGTATTTATCAGAGAAAGTTTCTCTCTCTCTCTCTCTCTCTCTTTCCTTCCTTCCTATATTTTCTGCCTTCCTGCCTTTCACCTACATTTCTTTCTTCTTCCTTCTTGTCTCTTTCTCATCACTTTCTTTTTGATGCCTTGAAGTGCCTTATTCTTCACACTTTCATCCAAGATGCATTGTGTTTGACCACTGTGGAAATGGCAGTTTCTCTTCCCTCCCTGAAGCCAATGGCCAGCAACAAGACTAGACTTTATTTTACTCTGATACTGAACATCCCTACCTCTTCCTCAATCCCTCAGATCCCCAAAGCTGCCTGGTTTGCTTCTAGAGAAGCTCACTGATTCTCTGAAAATAATGTGGCAAGAATCACTGCTTCCCTGTGGCCAGGGAGAGGTTGAGGTTGGGACAACCCCAGCCTGCATGACTGAGACCACACTGACCCGGCGCTTGGCCTGCAGGCCTGAGTTGGGGGCAGCAACCTTTGCCTTGGGCCTGGTGTGAACTTTGGTTTTGCAGCTTCAGTGGCAGCACAGGGTGCCTTCTGATCCAGGGGTTCTGGGGCTGATCTCTCTTCTTTTTGCCCACAGCCCATCTCTCTGATTCTGAGGAGGTCACTAAATCTGAGGTGAGTGATCTCAGACAGCTCCTTGTCCTCTCACCTGCCTTCTCCCCTGCTGTTGTGTTTTTCAAGATCTTTCCTTGGACAAACCACATTTCTGCCTTCTCTAGGTTGAAAATACAATCACCTATTCACTTCTCAATCACCCGGAAGTTCAGGATGATGACACAGAACATGACTATCAGAACCACATTTAATCTCCATTATCTGGCCCTGAGATTTGGGGGAGAAAAATCAAGTGAAGATCTTCTATCTCCAGGCCTAAGGTTCCCTTGGAGAGGTCAAGAAAATGCTGAAATTCAAAGAAGGAGCAGGATTCTTCTAGAGTCCTATATGTGAGTCCTGAAGTTCTTTGGTCTGACACTAACAGAAAATATGAACTCTGATGGCTGCCTGATTCCGTGCCTCAGCACTTCCAGACATCAAGGCTATTATACAGCCCCATAGCCAATGTAATAATAAAATTAATATTGCTAAGAGATTTTAACAACATGTGCCATGCTTATATTATGGGTAACATGAGAAAAATTACATAAGTATATATGATTTCAGAAATGATAAAATCAACTAACATCTACCAACATATTAAAAATGATTGTTTCAGGGTGATGGAATTATCAGTGTTTTTATTCTTTCTTATTTTCCTATAAAGATCATGTACTATATTTATAATAAAATATTATGAAAACAAATATTATGAAAATGCAAGAGTGTATTCATTGTCTTGTAGAATGAGTTCTCTGAGGGTCTTTTTCTTTTTGGTGATAAGAATCTGTGGAAGACATTAATGGATAAGACTTGAGAGAGAAGAAATGGGAATTTGACTATAGAATGAGTGACCCATTTTTAAAAACTGACTTTAAACTTAAAACTTTCTCTTCTTCCATTGTACTTGTATGCTTATTTCTATGTTTTCTTTCCTTTTCTCCTATGGCAAACAAAACAATCTTTTTTTTTTTTTTTTTGCATCACAAGTTCTTAGGAACTTGTGATGAGCCCTCAGTGGAGAATGCTGACTTCCTGCTCTACTGTTTACTTCAATGCCAGTTACTAGAAAAGACTTCCCTATAAGTTACCAACATGACTGCAGCATTGTTGGGGATTTGATGAGTGCCCTTAAAAAAGCTTCATTTTCTGTGCATTATCACAGTATTGGTGTGAAACATTCTTCTTGCATTTAGGATTTTTTCAACTTCCTTTGTGGGTAATTATCTTAATTACTTTCTCATTGCTGGGACAAAATATCTGACATCCACATGTTAAAGGAGGAAAGATTTATTTTAGCTCATGGTTTGTAGAGGTTTCAATCCATAGTTGGGCTGGCTCTGAAGCAGGGCAGAATGGCATAGGGACAGAGCAGCAGAAAAACTCTATGGAATGGCAAGCAGAAAGCAGCAAACAACAGTGAGCCTTCCTTTCCCTTTTGTCTCATTCAGGCTACAAGCCTATTAGTTGGTGCCACCCTCATCCAGGGTAGGCCTTCCCATTATTCACACCTAAAAGTATGCTAAACCAATCAGTGGATTAATTTAGTTATCACACACCCTTAACCCATATTCACACATTCAAGATCCAGCCACCTCCAAATACGAGGCTTTGTGATGACATCTAGATACAAGCCATAACAGTAGTGTCAATAGATTTCTAAGATATTCACTGTCTGTGGTCCCACAATCAAATTTCATACAAAGAACTGGGAATAAATCAAGCCCAAAATCTAGCAGGGAAAACAGAAACTACAGTTCTATACTTTCATGTGCAGCGTATAACATAACCTGTGTCAAGTTGTGAGCTCCTGTGGCTGACTCTATCCCTATGGCACTGCTAGTGGTAGCTCCCATGGATTTTCTCTTAGGTTCACTCTGTTCTCTCCTTACAGTTTTCCTCAGATGATCCACATTTCTGGATTCTCCAAACTTCTGGGGTCTCCACTGCAACTTTGGCTTCATCCTCACAACTTCACATACTACTCTCTCAGGGACAAGCTGTCTGGGCTCCCAGGCCTTCTGAAATCTGTGGGAGCCTTCTTCATCTCACAGCTCTTACATTCTGCATGCACCTAAAATCAGCACCACATGGATAATGCCAAGGTCTGCTGCTAGCTGTAGTAGTAGCCAGGCTTTCTTCTCGCTTGGTTGTTGGGGTCAAGCCCTCCATCACTGAGTACTATGAACCTGATTCTGAGGAACAAATTCTCTACATTGCTGCCATTCTTGAACATGGTGCTCTGTGGCTTTTTCTTTAAAGCAATTTGAAGACTGCAAAATATGGAGACCTGCTGCCTCCTGTGATGCCCACAGGCCATCTTTTCTATTGGTCCTATCCTTTGCAAGCAATCAAGATCTCTTCTGATCTGTTTTTGCAGTCCACAGTTTTACTGGAGCTTCCTTTCTGTTTTAAATAATCCTGCTAGACTCTGTGCTTGATTTGCAACATAATCTGGCTAAAAGCCCCCAACAATATCCATGCCACTGCCTCAACATTCCACTGCCTTGAAACTTTTTCTACAAGATTAGTTAGTCTGTTGCCCTTAATCTCAGTCTCAGGCAAAGTCTGTGGATGTGAGCAAAATGCAGACAACCATTTTGCCAAACCATAATGCTCATCATCTGGAGTCCAACAGCCATTCCCAGTAGAAATCTCCTGAGCCTGGTCTTTACTGGAAGAATTTCTGTCATCCTTCTATTTTGTAATCTGACCAGAATCTCCCATACAGAACAGCTTAACGTGTCTAGAACTACTCTTTCTGAACCTTTCCAAACTCTTCCCACAAGGCATTCCCAAAGGCTCTTGAACCAGACGATCATGCATAGTTACAGCAACAACCCCATTCTCAGTACCAAATTCTTAGTTACTTCTGTCTTGTTGTTGAGACCAAATACCTGACACCCACAGTTAAGGAAAGAAAGGTTTATTTAGCTTACAGTTTGTAGAGGTTCAGTCCATAATCAGTTGCCTCAAAGGCAGAGTGGTGTGGCAGAGGGGCAGCCATTCATGGCAGCTGAACACAGCAAAAACAACAAAATCAAAGGGGAAGGAGAGAGCGAGCAAGCCAAGCCTCTTTCCCTTCCTCATATTGTATGCAGGCTAACTGCCCCAGGGTGGGTGTGGCACTTACACCCAGAATCCCAGCATTGGACCATGAGTGAATCACAAACTCTAGAAGCCCACCCCCATGACAGCATGAGACTTTGAGGGGCCATCTAGGTACAAACCATAACTGTACTTTTCTATATAGAAGTTCAAGTTCTGTCTTTTTTTGTAGCAAGACTTTTGTCTGTTACCATTCTGCTTCTCTTCCAGATGGAATTTAAAATTTCATAATGCCACTAAGATTTTGTTAGAATTATATCATATATAGAGATTATTAAAATTTGACATTGATATAGTATTTAGGTTTCCCAGATAATAGCTCTTCATTTGCAAATGATAGCAATGATGGAATTCTATATCATATGGGCTTGGTACCTTTTTACAATAGCTCTGTGACAAAATTTTTGTTGTATTATAACTGATTTGATTAGAATTTCCTCTTTTTTGGAATCAATTTTAAAAATGTTTACTTTCCTAGGAAGTTCTAAATATTAATAAATGGTGGTACACTGTGAGTTTTTCTATATTTTAAAATAATTTACGTGTTTATACTTCTGCCTCTCTTATTTCTGGCTTGTTGGTTTTCTTTCTTTCAACTGAAGATGACTTCAGTTGTTAAAAAAAACAGGAAATCATGATTCTACTTGGCTTAAATAATAAGGAAACATATTATCTTGCATAACAAAATGTCCAGAGATAGTGTCCCCATATCAGGATTCTGGTTCTGCTTTTCTGCAATTCTCTGGGCACTGCCTTTGGGCTAGTAACAACATGATTATAGCAGTTCTGGATCTCATACCCAGCTATATGGGAAAATAACATGAACTAGTCAGTCTTGATTGTCAACTTGAGTGGATTAGGAAACACCTGCAGGGGTGATTGGATTGCAAGAGCCCCAGACTCCTTGATGGGTTAACCTATTGATGAGTTTATAGCTGAATGGGCCATGAAGAGGCAAGCCCTAGTTTGAGGAAGTAAGCCATGGGGTCATGGCCTTGTGGACTGTATTTGGCCCCTCGCAACTTTCACTCTGGCTCTTCCCCTGTTCTCTTCCTCCTGGATGTCATGAGATGGGCAGCTTTACTCACTATGCCCTTTTGCCAAGATGTTTTGACATTGGAACAGTCAATCTTGGACTGAAACATGTAAACTATTAGCCTGAAACAAACCATTTCCTTCTTTAAATTGTGTATGCCAAGCATTTCTTTTCTGCATGAAAAGCTGACTAATAGAGAAGGAGACTAACTGCTTCTTCTATATGTCTCTTGAGAGTAAGGAAAATTTTCTGAAAATCCCTTCAGCAATCTTCCCATCATGTTGTATTGATCAGGACAGGCAGTTTCTAAATCACTCACTAAAAAGGAGACCAACCCTACTATAATTTAAGTAGCTTAATCTTTTCAAGGTGGAATGAGTGTTGAGAATCAACCACTTTCAGGACTAGAACTTAGGACCTTGTGCTTGACCGGCAGGTGCTGTGCCATCAAGCCATATCCCCAGCCCAAGAATCAACCACTTTGACCAATATATTTCTGTTCATCTTAATTGGACTTGCCAAAGGTTTTATTAGCCTTGTTTCAGCTTTTGACTTATTAAGAAAATATTTTGGCTTTGATTTGTTTTTGAATGTATTAATTCATCTGCTTCATTCACATATATTACTCATTTGCTTCAAAATTTTTATTTTCAAACAAATTTACAAAGGCTTTAAGTTTAATATTATTTTGGCCACATCCCTTAGATCTTGATATGTTTTGTCCATGGCTTGTCTTTCTTTCTATTTTTTCTTTTCTTTTAGATAGGATCTCACTATTTACCTCAGGCTGAATTTACACTCACTATGTAATCCAGGCTGGCCTCAAAAGCTCATGGTGATCCTCCTGCCTCAGCCTCCCACCTGGCTGTTCTTGTTCTTTCTTTCTTTCTTTCGGCACCAAGAATCATACTCAGGATCTTGGTGCTTTCCAGGCAGGTGCTTATGCTATTGAGCTTTAAAACCCAGCCCTTGTCATTGTTTCTAAACAATCTATAACTTTAGTTTTATTGTTTCCTTCCCCACAATTTATTTAAAAGCACTTCATTTTGTCCATTTGCTTTAAAGGGGAATGAATAATATTTTTAAAAACTGTTTCACTGTAATTGCACAGTGGTCAGTAAGTGTGGCCTGCATCATTTTTCTGAATGCAAATATCTTGAAGTACAAATGTAAAGACAATCCTTTAGTTTTAAAATAAAATTTTATTTTGTAATGCACATTTAACTTGAATTATATGATGAAACAGAAAAAAATCATTGTTTTGTATTCCTTCCCTCATATCCTGTCAGTCTTTCCTCCCCAGAGATAATCATTTGCAACTCTTTTAATATAGTATATCTGTTGCTAGTTTACCCTTATATTTCCAAACAATGCAATATGCTATTACTTGATTTATCAGGATTAGATATTTGTGTGTGATTTTCTACTATAGAATATGAGAACTAATCTTGTTGTAAAATGCTGATTCACATCCAACCCACTTTTCCTGCCAAGTTCTCCCAGGTAGCTTTATCACAATTCTATAACTACTGTTTATTATTGAGACAAACAATTTTGTGTGATTATATTTCCTTTCTTTAAACATTCTTTTTTCCCTTCTAAAGACAATAGATGCCTCCTTTTTTTATTTTAAAGAAGATAAAACCAAGGAAAATAAAACAGAATAAAGCCAATCAAAATAAACCAGTATAAGTGATACAGGACTTCAAAACCTTGTGAAACCAACAATAGTTACCGTAATGCCTTTTGTTGTCTTCAAAATAGCTGCACATACCTTTGGACATAGTAAATATTGAATAGAACAGAACAGAATAGAAACAAAAAACCAAAACAATGAATGCAATAAAGGATTTCAAAACAAGCCAATAGTAAATCAAAAATGGCTAGTACAATATGTCTTGCTGTCTTTTAAATAGCTGCTCATGCCATCATACTTAACATAATCAAACAAAACAAAAGAGAATAAAATGCAACCCAACAAAACACCGAATATGGTTTCCAGGCGGGGACCACCTCCTGGTGAGGCCTGGTTCTCTCCTTCCACAGTCAATGAACGAATGGGGCTGATTCACGGAAAGAGAGTTTGTCTGGCTGTCCCCACTCCAGCACTGGCCGCGCATAACACTATAAATGTCTCCTTTTGTCATTTGTTTAGTTTTCTATGTATGTTTTGTTAGCATTTCCGAAAATTTTTAAACATATTCCTAATATTATGTTTCATGTGGTAAAATGCATCCAGTAGTTTTTCAGTGTCTTCCTTTTTCTTCAGCAATATGTCCCTCCTAGAGTTCTCTGTTATTTGAATGCTAATCTGGGTCATTCCATGCCTGTGCACAGTTGTTTTCCTGGGACATCTCTTCGTTGTTATTTTGCATTAAACTCCTCATTTCCAGAATCTTATATTTTCTTATTTCTTGGCTTACTTCTCAGCTTGACTGGAGCATGTATGCCAGGGACATCCTTAAAACTGATGCATGGTTGGCATAGCAGCTGCCACTGATGCCCTACGTTAGATTCACTCAGCTCACTTGCATTCACCTGCAGCTGCTGGCTGGGGCAATGTTCTTGAGAATTAAACTACAGTAAGGTAAAATTAGTCACTTTGGATGAGAGAAAGTCCTTAGAGTGTAACTTCTCCTTATACAGACTTTATATATGGAGCCACATTGGAATGCTTCAAAGCCGAGGGCATTTGTGGACTCATGAAGACACAAACCTACTGTCTAGTGAGGCGCATAATGGGTTACACTTATATAATCATGACTTAGCATAGATACCACCCATGTGCTACACGGTTATGTCAGTTCACAAGAATGTACTACTTGATAACAGCTGATATAAGGGCTTGCTTGGTGCTCCTTGCTGATGTTAGTTTCTTGTGCCTTCTTTGCCTTGGGGACCTCTCTCACAAAAATACCCTTTCAGTCCCCTGACCCTGTCAAGTGGCTTGGTCAGCAGAATGCGGTGAGTGTCTCCTCAATACCTGTGGAAACAGCGCCTGATGCTGAGGGAGTGACCCAGGGGGTACCAACATGTTTCCCCTGGCTTCTACCTGGCTACCTGTAGCCACATTTCTGACAGCTTGGAAGGCCCCCAAGGGCTGAAAAGTGGTCTGTCTGACACCCAGGAATGTTTTGAAGGCCTTAGAAGCGATAGGCTTGCAAATCCCTCTTCCTCACCATGAGTCAGTGGGGTGAGTGGTTTGGCTATTTTCTGCTCTTTTCCACCACGTGGCACTAGAAGTAGAAGACCTCCTCCAGGTGACAGGCCAGAGGCAATGGAATGAGGAGGATGGAGAACAGTGATTGGCTGCCCAAGAAGTCAGTTTTTCAGAGTATGGGGAGCACTGCCTCCTCCCAAAGCATCTCCTAAAGTATAAGTCCCCATCACCAGGAGAATTCCTGGGACGGTCCTCTGGTATTGTATGCAAGGCCTGCTATTTGATAGAAGGTGGAAGTGGAGGAGCCCCTAGCCCAAGGAGAGGGACCAGGGAGACTGCCCACCTTTACCTGTTATACAACTTATGTGACCTACACGACAGGGCATTGCAGGAGCCAGCAAAACAACTGAAGCAAAAGGTTGGTGAAACAGTTCCTGTGTGGTTCCTGCAGTTATGGGACGATGGGGCTGATGTAATGGAGTTAAGCCCATAAGAGATGTCCCAAATAACTGTAATAGCCAGTGCCCCCTCTATGTGACAGGTTCTGTATATCTGACAGGATGTACAGAGGACAGCTCACAAGCAGGTAACCAAACTGGTTGATGGCAGCAGCTCGCCTGGTTTGGGCTAACCCAGGTGACTTGCCAGAGCAAGTCATGAGATGGAAACCTATGTAGACTTCGTAACTGTGCTATGAGAAATGGGCAAGCAGCAAACGGCGTTCGCTATGCAGTATTGTACCCCTGATGATAAGGTGAGACTCGTAAAAACTGTACTGCCAAAAAAGAAAAGAAAAGAAAAAAAAAAAAAAAAAACCAGGTGGCCCTGGCCAAACAGGGCCAATCTCCTATGCTCAGGCTGGTGGGCCACTAAGGGTCATCCAGCACCAAATTTAGATGGACCCGCTAGCCGCTGGCTTAGCTGCAGATGAGATAGACACACAGCCCAGTGTTGCTGTCTCTGTGGCAGTAGTTGCGTCCTGAGCAGCAATATGGGCCAGTGGAACCAAAGGTAAAAAGCAGCCCCAGTGAAGCAGGAGGATGTGACACTGGCATCCTTCTACCCAGACTAGGAAGCAGGCCAAGGCACACAGTTAATAGGGTTCCCAGAGGGCCAGAGGCCACATGTGGAATTAATGATTCCCCAAAGAATATGCAGCAGGTGCCAGCACTGGTGGATACTGGAGCTGAATCATCACTAATACATGGCAACCTAAACCATTTCACAGGACCTACTGCACATATAGAAGGGTATGGAGGTCATTACATCACGGTCCATAGAGGTCAGGTGACATTGGGCATTGGGCACTTGGCTCTGTGCCCTTATGATGTCCCCAGGTGCTGAATACATACTGGGAGTGAACATACTGACTGGTACTCGGCTTGACACCATGCAGGGAGAAATCCACTTGTGAATCCACAGATAAAAACTGTAGTCAAAAGATATCCACACCACTCACTGCTGATTCTACTGCAGGCTATGGGAATTGAGTGCATGAAGCAATATCAGCCACCTGGGGGCCAGGAGAAAATAGGACAGACCATTTTTAAACTGGAAGAGGCAGGGTGATATACCTTGCATGTAGGCCTTTCAACTCCCTGGTATGTCCTGGTGTGGAAGCCAGATGAGATACGGCAAGTGACTGTGGATCACTGGGAATTGAATAAAGTGACTCCTCCATTGCAAGCAGTGGAAGCTAATATTGCAGACTTGATGGATTGTCTCACCCTGATGCTGGATTGATACCATTATGTCGTGAACTTGGCTAATGCCTTTTTTTTTTAATCGGTACTGGGGATCGAACTCACGACTGCACACTTGCAAGGCAGGAACTTTCCCCAGCCCTGGCTAATGCCTTCTTTTCCACTGCTATTACACCAGATAGTCAGGACCAATTTTCCTTCACCTGGGAGGAAGGCAATGAACCTTTCAGGAGTTGCCACAAGGCTATTTGCACAGTCCATCTTTGTGTTATGGCCCGGTGGCCCAGGACTTGGCCACCTGGACCAAGCCACTCTATGTCACTGTTCCATTCTGTTGATGATATTATGTTAACCTCTGGTTGCCTTACAGATTTGGAAGTGGCCGCATACAGTTGGCCATTAATGAAGACAAGGTCCAGGAATCTGGCTCGTCTGTCACATTCTTGGGTGTTGTATGGTCAGGTAAGATGAAAGTATTTCCCAATGCCATTATCGATGAGATCATGACAGTACACCAATTGCAGGCATATGTGGGCTTTTGGTGGACATTCACAACATACCTCACTACCCTGCTGTGCCCTTCATACCAGATGGCCTGAAAGAGTGTGACATGCAACTGGACAGCTGAGGCAGAAGTTGCTTTTCAGGCCTCAAAAAGGCCAGGTATAAGCCTTCCAAGTCATTGACCCCACTCTGCCATTTACCCTAACAGTTAGTGTAGTTGATGTTGGGTTAAGCTGGGGTCTATGGAAAAAGCAAGGGAAGTGGAGACAGTTTGGTCACAGTTATGGAAAGGAGCCAAAGACTAGTCTTCCTTGAACAAGAAACAGCTAGCAGTGACATAGGTTGTTCTGCACACCTCTGAAGGGATCACAGGGCAGCAAACAGTAGAAGTACAGATTAAATACCTGATAGAGTGCTGGGTCCATACTTGGACATCCTGTCCCAGGAGTGGAGTAGCCCAGGTACCCACCTTCACATGTTAGGGGATGTACTGGCAGCAGCAGGGCTCCTTTTCAGCTAGCCCATTAGCAGCCCAATTGGCAACAGTCTTGGGACCAGAGATGTATATGATGTAGGAAACTACAGGATGATGGACTACAGGCAATGACGCCTATGCTATGCAGAAGGGAAAGAGGTGCCCCTGGCTGATGCATGGTATATCCATGATCCAGCCATAGCACAGTCCCATAATTAATGGCAGGCTCTGTCCAGCCCAGTATGGAAATCCTCTGACTTGAAACCAGAACAGGCAGTTCAAGTCAATGGGCAGTTGTGGGCTGTTGTTATGCAGTCCTTGTAATGCATGATGAAGGGCCCCTACATGTTTGCACAGACATTTGAGCCATATTTAGGGGGCTGATGCTCTGGTTACCAGCTTAGATGACCCAGGATTGGCAAATAGGGCACCAGTCCTTATGGGGTACTGACCTATGGCAAGACACGGGAGCGAGGCCAAACAACTAACCATGTAGTGTATCATGTTTCAGTACATAAGCCCCTTCTCTCAGCAGGGGATGACTTAGCAGATGCAATGACAAGAGAAACCACTCTCCAAGGGCTGCCTTCTGCCATGGCACCTTGACTCCAAAAGAAACCAGAGCACATAGGACCCTGCACCATGCAAGCAGTAGCACAGCAATGGCACCTGGACTTGACTCCTGTTGAGTCAAAGGCTGCAGTAAGGGCTTATCTTCAGCATGCCCATTTGGCCCCCTGTAGAAGCAAGGAACCCACACAACTTGGCACAATACTATGAGCACTGCTACGAGCACCGCTGAAGCATTGCTTCAGCAGTGGCAGGTGGATTACATCAGACACCTGCCAGTCCTGCAGGGACATAGATATGCTCTGACTACCGTGAGTACAGCCACAGGTGTAGGCTTTGCCTACCGTTTTTCCTCTTCTGGCCAAGCCCACACTATTAAGACATTGCAGTGTTGGTTACTGCATACAAGATGCCCCTAGGGATAGCTTCTGACCAGGGAACACATTTCACAAGGGCTCAGGTACAATGATAGGCCAGAGACTATGACGTCAGATGCCACTTTCATGTTCCCTACTGGCCACAGGCTGCTGGTATGATTGAGAGGTACGATGGGATACTAAAAACCAAACTGGCCTATTTGGCTCCAAAGTTTGCAGTGCAAGGAGGTACCTGCGCCCTCTTGCATGTAGAATGTTGCATTTTAATCTGTGATCACCAGCTGCAGGTACAAGAAGCCTTGAAAGAAGTGAATGTCGAGGTACCTGCCATCCAGGCCTTGCAGTTGGACCCTCTCACCCAATGGTGGGAATCCTTGGGGTCCACTTGGTGCCAGGTGGGCACAAGCCTCACTGTGGCAGTAATGGGATTAGTGGTAATGCTCTGTTCCCTTTATTGTTGTGTGCAGAATCGGCTCTATGGGCCACTTAAGAGAAGCAATGTCCCCCAATCTTTGAAGGGATGGAATGTGAGGAGCCATTTCAGATTTCTTCAAAGCCAGGGGCATTTGAGGACCTGTAAGGACATGACCCTGCGGTCTAACGCAGGCACACAATGGGATGCATTTATAAAAGCACGTATTAGCGTAGACGACCACGCATGCGCCACATGATTAAGTCAGTACACAAGAATGTAGTGCTTGATAACGGCTGATATAAGAGCTGAACAATAAAGACTCTTGCTTGCTCTTGTTGCTGATGTCAGCTCTGTGTGCTTTCTTTCCCTTGGGAACCTGCCCGCAAAAACACCCCTTCAACTCCCCCGACCCGGACACTTTACAATTGTTTTCTCATTGTCAAAATCATTCTTAGGGTTAGGGCTCCAGTTCCTCAACCTTTCCTAAAACTTCCCGGAAAAATAGCTTGCTTTTTGTTAGCATTTCTCTCTTTAGGGAAATTCATTCTGTCCTCTCGAATGACATGACCACAACTTGTGCTCATTCCAGCATTACTTCTTAGATATTAGGCAAAATATTATTGTTAAATGAGTGAACAACAAAGACAGCTTTGTATCTATTAACTTAATCAGACATCCCAGATCCATTTTATTGGTCTTTTAATAAAATTAGTTTTGATTTTTTTGTTGTCTTCCCTTTGCTTTCTATCTCACATTTTGTAGTCTGAGTTTTGTAATAATTTTTAGCCTTAAATAGTATTCTTATTTCTAATATTTTTTAATTTTGAGAGATAAGGTCTTGATATGTGGCCTAAAATGGAATATGGTAACTTTGCAGAGAAGATCTCACTACTGATACCTACTTTGGTAATCCAAATGGCTTAATGCATTACAGCCCCAATTCCTGTGCTCAAGAGAGCCTCCTGCCTCTTCATTCTGAGTGGCTGGAATTAAAGGTGTGCACTGTTGTGCCTGGCTTCACACAATTTTGATTGTTGTAGCTATGCAGTTAGCCTCAAAATAATTTAGAATGATTCTTCCCATTTTATTCTTTGTTGTAGTTGTTTTAGCTATTCTAGTTCCTTTATATTTCCCTGTATATTTTAGAATAATTTATTTAAATGTACAAAAAATCACTAGGATTTTGGCCTGTGTATTGGTTTGAAGGGAAATGACTTCTTTATTATGTAGACTTTTCCAATCCAAAATTATGGTAGGTGTCTCCATTCAGTTAGATTTTTAAAATTTTTCTTCCATTGATATTGTATAGTTTTCCTCATACAAGATCTGTATATTTATAGAACAAGTCAGAGTCTCCCGAGATCCAACCACATTGGAACTTGAGGGGCTGAACAAGAAAGCAACAAGTCCTTCCTCCTGGTAAGCAGCAGCACGAGCGAGAAGTGGGAGTGCCAGGAAGAGAACAAGTCAGGGTCTCCTGTGAACTTATTGGAATCAAACGTCCCATCCTACACCCACCCCTCAGTCCCACCCATACCCCCATCCCCGTTTAGCAACTGGAAGGTGTCCAGGACAGCGGGAATTGATAGCAACTAAGGTACATAAAGCAACTAAATGCTTGTATTGTGGCCTTGAAGCAGGGCCAGCAGATTGCTATAGCTGCTGGTTTCAAACAGGAGCCTAAAGAGAATTCTTTCTGTGGTCTGTTGGCCATTTCAGAACTTTGGAAATGGAATGGTCAATTCATCAGCAAGAACTAGCAGGTGAGTGTGGCAGACTTTCAGTGGCCCACAGGAGAGACCCTGGCGCCTCAGGACCTGCACCATGTGGTTGATTCAGGGTGCTGGGAGAACAAGGAGCTCCTCCTCTCTCTGGGGGGCGGCTGTGAGCCTGCCGGCTGGTGGACTAACAATCAAACATTTCATGTCATCCTGTCCCGGTCCTGTGCCCCACCCCCCCTTAGCAAGTGGGAGCCAGTGAACTACACATCTTGTGAAAAGATTGGCTATGTTATTTAGTATCAGCCCCCCATATGCAGGGATGTGGACAACTATTTGGAAGAAAACAAGAGACAATATGACAGATAGTGAGGATCTCTGGTTGGTTAGCTTTAAAATTTATGCTTTCTTATGTCCCATTCTGTTCTGTTTTGTTGTGTTTAATTTCCCCCCTTTAAAATAAAATAAAATAAAATAAAATAAAATAAAATAAAATAAAATAAAATAAAAAATGCTTGTATTGTTTGGTCGATTATGCTGGCCTGAGGCCAGAGGTCTGAGCATCTCTTGGGAGGATGACTGTATGCAATACAGCAAATATGGGGATTTCCTTCTATCTTCAGTTTGAAGGCAAATATTGTTTTCACTGTTTTGCTTTGTTCTGATAAATTGTCTTGCTCTATTCAATATACTATTTTAATAGGTTTTTTAATGTTCTGTTTTTGGTTTGATTTTGCTACACTTGATTGAATGGACAACTATTGTGAAGATAACAAGATATACTATGGCACCTGTTACTGTTATCCTGGTATCCTGCTCTGAAGTTCAGTACCAGTTTCACTGCCTTGTTTTGACTGGCTTTGTTCTGTCTTGTTTTGTTGTATTTTACTACCTTCATAAAAGAGAGATCTGTATATTTATACCTTTAGGTTTATATTTTTTTGTGTGATTGTAAATGGTATTGTTTTTAATTTCAGAGTCCATGTGTTTATTGATAACACATAGAAATATAATCAATTTTTTTTGTTTTGTTTTGATTTTTTGAGGCAGGGTTTCACTGTGTTCTAGGCTGTCGTCAAACAGACCAGGCTGGCTTGGAAGTAATGATTTTCCTGCCTCAGCCTCCTGAGTACTGGGATTATAGGTGTGTGTTACCACGCCAGGCAGTTATAGGAGGTTTTTATGGACTCTTGGGATCTCCTGTGTAGATAAATATGTTGTGCATGAGTAATGGCATTTTTCACTTGTCTTTCCAATCTTGATGCTTTTTATTTTCTGACTAAAATTTCTGGTCAAATTTCAAGGAGTGTATTGAATAAAAGCAGTGGGAGCAGATTTATTTCCAATCTTAGGGGCAAAGCCTGTAATCTTCCACTGTTCAGTATAGAATTAGCTGACAGTCTATAGATATTCTTTATCAAGTTGAGAAGTTCTCACTTATTCCTTTCACCTGTATGTTCTCTCTCTCTCTCTCTCTCTCTCTCTCTGTGTGTGTGTGTGTGTGTGTGTGTGTGTGTTGTTATAGATGGAATTCTAGAAGCTGAGCTACCTTTTTCTTTTTGAATTTTGAGCTGTCTCACTAAATAGCCCAGGCTGGCCTCAAAATTTTGATCTCCTGTCACAGGCTCTGAAATAGCTTGGATTACAGGTGTGCTCCACCGCACTCAGCACTGGGACTTTTTATGATTTTGTTGAATGCTTTTTTTTAATTGATTGTGATTGGGATTGAACTCAGGTCTTTGTTCACACCAGGCAAGTGCTCCACCACTGAGCAGCACCCTGCTCCACTAGACTGATTTTTTTTTTAATTTAGTTTTTTGGATCCATAACTTCTTTCTTTTGTCTTTTAAAGCAGCAGATTGCATTGATTTCAAAATATTGAGCCAGTTTTGCCTTTCAGAAATAAATGCCATTCAGCTATTGAGTATAATTATTTTTATTTTTATTAAATTGTATTTGTTGATATTTTGTTAAGGATTTTTGCATATCTATTCATAAGAAAAGTGTGTAGGTGTGTGTGTGTGTGTGCACGTGTGTGTGCGTGAAGTCTATATTTGTGTTTGACCCAGGTCAAACACAAGTCTATCTTGGTAAGGCACTTAAAAAGACAGTGTGTTCTTTGTTTGGGCTTGGTGTCAGCATAAATTAACTTCCTAAAATAAACTGAGATATGTTCTAGCCTCCCCTATATTCCGAAAAAGGTTGTGTAGAATTGGTATTCTTTATTTAAATGTTTGGTGGACTTCTCCAGTGAAATAATCTGGGCTTGGAAATTTCTTTTTAATATAAGGACTTTTAAAATTATTATTTTATGCTTTAATTCTGAAACTGTTTAATGTTCTGTATCATTTTGAGTGAAATGTGGTAGTTGGCGCTTCTTTCTTTCTTTCTTTCTTTTTTTTTTTTTTTTGGTACCAGGGATTGAACTCGCCACCTAGTGCTTGCCAGGCAGGCACTCGTGCCACTGAGCTAAATCCCCTGCTTGTGCTTTTTTTTTAAAAAACATTAATTTTTGTGCCTTATTACTATTTATCAGCAGTTTCTCTGAAATGTTTGAGACAGAGACTCACAT